>CM057815.1:78489483-78584483 GCA_030067965.1 Latrodectus elegans
TCGAGAGGTGGGAAGTGGTTGTAAACAGCAACGGTGAATAAATAATTGATTAACTTATTGATATATTTATTATTTGTTTAAATAAAAGTCTTTTTTAAAAAACTCTACGTATTTAACCTAATAGTTAAGAACTATTAGGTTACTTAACCTAATAGTTAAGAACTTACCCAACCTAATAGTTAAGAGCTTTATTGATTATCTTATATTTTTATTAGTAAAAAAAGCTTGCGCTTCAAGCTCTTTCTCCTAATAAAGAGGTTAAGAACCAAAGATTCCTAAATTGCAGGATTTTGCTTGAGAGATTTCCTAATAAAGTGTCCTTCCAGTGGATGCCCTCTCACTGTGGCATCGAGGGAAACGATCGAGCTGATCTCCTTGCCAAGAAGGCGACCTTAATTCTGCAGAAGCCCCTTGTGAAACTGAGATTCCATTCATCTAAACTTGAAATTTGTGGAATCTTTAGGCGCTGATACTGCCTTACACGTTTCGAATGGCAAGCCTTGGGCTGTACTCTTCTCTGCTCCACACACATTCCTGACTTTCCTCGAGGGATTGCAGTTGCTACATTTAATATGCTGACTGGTCACGACTGTCTCCGATCCAATCTCTTCCGTTTTAACATTATGGACTTCCCTGCGTGTTTTCTTTGTATGTCTGGACATGTTATGACTGCTTCACATTTGGACGTGTCTTCTGCACTATCTGTTTTTTCTTGTCCAGTTGCAAGATATTGGACAGCCCGTTGTCTAATAGCTTAACGGCCAAACGATAGGCATTTGTAAATAAATAATAATATTTTTGCTGTTTTCAACTTGCAATTAACGAAAGTGAATATAAGTATAGAAAATAGAGCAGAATGTGGTTGAGACACCAGAGAATAGGAATGTCAGTCGTTTTAAAAACAGGTCCACCGAGCATATTCATCAATCATAACTCGTGCAGTAGCCAAGAGAATTAGAAGTGTCGAAAGAGCTGGTTCAGTGTTGTTTGCTTATGATTTCAAAGTGGGTTTATCAACTGCTGCATGAAGTCATCGAATGTGTCAAGTGCTTGGGGGATTGTTCTATAAATGACAATTCATTGATTTCTCGAATTCAAATCATTTATGGTGGTGACAATTCATTCATGGTGGTGTGCAAAATATGATTATTAAAAAATAAACAAACCAAGCAAGTTTTAAATAAAAAATACTTTTCTTCGATATTTCAGCAAATATTGAGTGGTGTTTGTAAATGTAAATTTTTTTAAAAATGCTATGTAAATGTAATTAAAAATGTAAATTTTTAACAGAAAATATAACGAAATTGGAAATACAATACAAAATATTTGAAATTCATCAATGAGTAACTCAATAAATCATTAGTTTCCTATGTTCCATCAAAATGCAATAAAAATAAAACATCAATCAACTTTTATTATCAAAGGGGACATGTTTTCATCAAGATAAAATAAATATTTTCCTTTGATCTTTGTTTTTCCCATATTTTATCGAAAATTACTTCAGTTTCAACAGCCAATCATTTTGGTAGATGACAGCGCCCCTCCTTTAAAGGAGACACCTATTTGTCAAATAAATTACTCCCTATGTAGGGAGTTTTACTTTGAAGATGTCCCTACGGGGATCACACAAAAGGGAAAATAAACTGTATCTCAAGCATGTAATGGCAATAATCAATCTTCAGGGCTTAATAATTTTTTTTTAACCGGATGATTATTTTACTTTTATTTATACAAAATAAATAAGTAAATAAAGTAAATATTAAAAGATATTTAATTTGAGAAGGTTTTTTGATACGTTATTCTGCTTCAGTTTTTTCAAATGTAGGTAAGGTAATTCTGAAAATAGTTACAGCACTCGTTAAAAAGACAGCCGATAATGCTAATGTTGTCCTCATTTATTTATCCATATGTTGTTCAGATTATGTTGTTTTTTTTTTCATGCGTTATTCATTATATTGTAAGTTACATTTAGGTCCGGATCTTGCTGATAGATGTATAATTAGCCTCTTGATTTTCATTCCTAGTGTTCTCAAGTTCGATTCTTTCCATGGGAGTAAATGCGTGTTGTGGATTATAATCGACTTTTAAGCGTAGATTGATGTTGAATAAACTTCCGTGTGCAAATAGTAACCGACAAACAAAGCAATGCACATTTTTATTCGTTAGTAAAATTTTTGTCACATTTTTATTTTGGGTTCGGAAAAAAATTTTCAGTTATTTATAGCTGAGACCTTATTTGAAAAAGCATCATACTCGTTACTGGAAAATATGGAATCTATACCCGCGCCGCTGGGTCGAGCTGAATATCCATTTTTTTCCCTTCTCCATTAATAAAGTCATGGACACAGATAGTGTGTCATGTTTTCCAAATGAAGTAATTTCTGTTGGTACTGACAACCAAGTCTTGGAATCTTCTTTTTGGTACCCATTTCTCTAGATAAGGTATACTCACCCATTTTTTTCAGTTATGATAGCAAATCATATGGGTGCTTCATTTTACAAAACGCTATCAATTTCACTCTAACAATTCCAAATATGTCTGAACATTAGGATGTGACATACCAAAAATGATTGTACATTGATGCAAAAATATTTGATAACCTAGCACTTGAAAATTTATTAGCAATTTTATTTATTTACTAAACTTTAAATCATTTAATTAAACGTTCTGCTGTGCAAATTTAACATAGAATGACAAAGCAACCAAAGAGCCATCCATCATAAAAATTAAAACTTTTAACGTTATATGTAGGTACTGGATCTGAAATTAATGACAAAATAACCGTTCTGTGCAACATTGACTTTTTCAATCAAAGTATTTTTATCTAATAATGAATAAAATCTGTGTATGTGAATAAAATATGTAAGAATATATTAAATTTGAATTAAATATACCTTATTTTTCTAATTCCCCAAATTTAGTCAGTTAAAATATATTTTGCTGAAGTGCTAAAGTTCATCGAGAATATAAATGGAGATCGATGCAAATCTAGTCACTTTACAACTGCTGAAATAAAAAAAGTCCTCTTCAGGTATGTCACATATTCATGAAAAATTGTGCCCAGTATTTAAATTAAGATATTAAATAATTTCATTCGTAAAATTACAATTGTATAACCAGGAATCTACATGATTTACTGTCTTTAGCAATTCTAAAAATGGTTTGTTTTTGATCATTTTGAGATAACATACATTATCTTAATAACGTGAATTTGTTATAAAGAAGTTTTTAATATTCCTGATTGTTCCAAAAAAAGAGGATGTTGCTTTTCTGTGCAGTATTTTCAATATTTGCTTTCCCTATTATCTTTTTTGAATTTTTCCCTGCTGTTTACTAATTCAATAAATATCATTCATGAAATAGGCATCTGTCTCATTGATCGTATGAGATATAGAATAGAATTTCTCTCCCATCCCCTTTCATTTTAGTAAATGAAGTTAAAAACGAATTTTACCCTATGTGGGGTTGGGCTGTGGATAAAAATCGTTTGATTCATATTTTTGAAACTGGATTTGAAAAATAGCGTGCACAATTTGATAAAATAAATAAAAATAAAAAATAAAAAAATAACGACTACACAAAATGAGCAGATCCTCTTAAGGTGCACCCTTCTATAAAATTTGACAAAAGCTGCACAGTCGATTTTTACAGAAATATTGTTGACAAATTAAATTGCAAAAGAATTTATTTTTAACTGACCTCACTTTTCTTTTTTTAAGAACTCTACAAAATTTAGCTTGAATCGAAACAAGTCTGTATCTATTAACATTTGTCCAATCGTAATATGCTTAACACACGTTCCTATTAATAAAAATCAATTTCAGCTGAATTGCATATTATACAGCAACAAACACAGGAAATGAAAATGGATAAAATGTTCAATTGCTACAGCTACCCGATGAATGTTTATCTTCTATTCAACATTTTATTGGTTGGTTTAGTATTTCGAGAGCAGATTTTCTTAGTGCTTATTGTAACTGTAATCTCCTGTTTAATTAATCCTGAGTTAAAAAAAAAAATAACTAATGTGACAAATCTGATAAAGAGACCAGCAATTTTACAGTGATTCATAAAATTTGGTCTTATTTAAATCGGCCCTTGTGTGCAGAAAGGAACTGAAAAACGACAGGCAAATGAAATTAAGACTTGGTCGCTTTTTAAAATTTAAAGTTTTGAATTCGCATTTCCAAACGATTTAGGACCAATGTGGGAAAAGTATGTATAGCGCTACAAACGAACATGAATTAATCTGAATTATAATCAAGACTGTGAAATACTGATTCTAATATCATGCATTTAACGCTTCTAATATCTCGTAAAGATAACAAAAATCAAATATTAGCACTTCCTAATACTAGAAATACTTAATTTATTAAATTTAATCTAATTTACCTATATTTCAAAAAATATTAATTAAATTAATTATATTTTTAATTCCGTCTTTTAATGATCTTGCCTTTTTGTATGTTTGAATGAAGACAAGAGAACGTGTTTTATTGTGAACGTGTGATTTAATGCAATATTTTTGTTGTTTAACAAGACTAATAGATATACGATAATTGTTACTAACGAAATTATTATATAATCCCCTAAAAAGAATATTTTTTCATTTAATATACTACGTTTGTGTGTGAATGTATAGTTATTAATATTTAGGAATTCTGATTTTACAATTAGTGCCTTGCATTATTAATTACTTAAAGCTGCTCTATCAGAAAACAATGCATCGTATTTTTTTCGGGTACGCATTTTATCATTTTTCATCTGATACAGAAAAACAATAATCGCTTTCAATATTTTCAAAAGTATAAACTTTTACCTGGACCACTTGTACATGTGTATAGGGAATTGTAAAACAGATTTTTTTTAATCCTGTTTATAAACAAGAAATCGCTAAAGTTATTTTATCTCCATCTGTATTTATGAATGAAATAATTTATTATTAAAATGATTTTAACTTAAATATTTAACTAATGTATTTTAGAGTTAAGCTGAGAAGATATGTTAGTATTACAAAATCTACTTTATTTTAATTAATACAGATTTTTCAATTAGTTGAACAGAAAGGACGATGCTTATAACTTTACTGAATTATTTCTCATTTTCTTAACTAACGATAAATAAGATACATATTTAGCTCTAATTTCAATTATTATTTTCATATATATATATATAATATAATATAATATAATATAATATATATATATATATATATATATATATATATATATATATATATATATATATATAATATTCTTATTGAATGTGCTATTTTCCTGACATATTTACTATCGTAATATATTTTATCTATAATCTGTCATACGATAAGCAAATTCAATTTATAAATAAAATATTTTTTTCATTTTACAAATGCCTAATATTAGCGATCATGCTAAGCATTTTAAGTCATTAGTTCACCAGCCCTAAAATATTTCTTTACAATATTCTGATACTGAAAAAGTACAATACAATTATTTAAATGTTCAAAAATCATTGGTTGATAAGAACTGCTCAAAATACAGTTTGGGTAATCCATCACTCTCTTATTCTATAGGCTCTATAGAGATGGTCCTGTAAGCAGTCATGTCCAGTCGGTCCCTCTGGAGTCACCAGTCTCTTTGGAGATTGTAAACAGTTCTCTCTTCCCCTAGAATCTTCATTTCATGGCCACTGTACGTTGAATCATTCGCTGTTGAAGAATTTTCCTAAAAGTCAGATAAATAAACCATTTGTCTTTTGAAAAAGAAGAAAAGGATTATATATACGCTGTTCTATCAAAGCCCCTTTCTTAACTAGTACATCAATTTTTTTTCATTGTCTATAATTTCTCAATAGGCATTAGAATGAAATTTTGTGTGCCAGAGCCTTTTACCAAAGTCTACTTTCTAAACTTTTTTGTGATACATTAAAATAAATATTTTATGAAAACTTAAGTCATTAGTTTTCATAAAATATTTATTAGAATTTGAATTATGAAGTAATTTATCTATATGGCTGCATTTACAACATATTGTAAGCAGATATTAGCAATTTTCCTATTTTAAATAGTGGAAAATAATTTAAATGAAATGGATAGTTGTATCTTAATAGAGAATTTGATTGCAAAATAATTCGTAATTATGTTGTGTACTTAATTTCAGAATCATGAGAATAATTGCTGATTTATTGGTGAATACCGCATAACACATACAACCTGTAAGACACCTTGTTTTTTAGGAAGTCCCTTCTTAAATACTGGGTTGTATCTATTTGTCGTAATGCACAGTAAATACACTGAACATGCAGGCTCCCATTGAAACAGATCTGCATGTAAAAAGTAGATCGTCCATTTCCCAGTGTTTTACTGTAACTGGAGTTAACCTCCACATTTCTCTTCAAATAGCCCACTAGAAAGCAATGAAAAAAAAAACAGTATTTACAAAGGTAGTCAAAGAACACTGATGCATCAAGCTTCAAGTTGTTAGATAATACCAGGTTCAATACAGATCACGAAAACTTTTCTTTTTCTTTGTGGTAAAAATTTCAAATGAGAATTCCTACCCTACTCACCATACAAACCTGACATAGCGCAGTATAATTTCATGGTGTCTGAGCAAATTGAGATTCACTGCCTTAGTCAGCATTGCTGAATCAATAAGAAGTTAAATCTTATTCTATTGAATTGGTTGAGAAAAGTTGAAAAATCTTGGTTTTGATGCAGTGGAGAATCTATTGCACGTTCTATACACGCTTAATTTCAAGACGTGATTTCATCAAGAAAATAACTCTGGTTTAAGTAATTCAATCAATATGATATGTCGCAATATGTTTGGCATTTAGTTTCATTTTAATCATTGACACTTTGTTTCTCCAATATGCTATGGTTTTAACAAAGGCTTAGCCGATGTAGCAACTAAATAGCTATTCTGGTTTTGAATAATTAATTATGGGGTTTGATTCCAGTCTCATGCAAAAATACTTACACTAACTAAAATAAAAACTAAAAAACATATTGATGAATGTAATAGTTCATTAATATGTAAATTATAGTAAAAAAAGGAAAAAACAAGCCTATATAAATCTCAAAAATATTTTATCCCAATCGAAAATTTTGAATCTTTATTGTTCATTGCTATAGCATATCAAGCATAAGGATAAAATACTGAGCATAAAAATATTGTAATTGAATGCAGAAACACACACACGTGTACCATTTAATGTGAATTCTTAATTATATTATTTATTTAACTTTTACTTGTGGCACACCAGTTTTGATAAATTACCATCTCGGCATCTTTATAATTATCTTGAAGATAATTAAGGGAACACAAATATAAAATCAGACAATTACTGGAGAAGACATTCTCTAGTTCAATGATCACAGGTAGGTTGTTTCATTTATTTCTCTCCTCGGAGATGAAACAATTTATGTCTTAATTTGATTGAGTTGGAGATCTCACGGCAACTTCTGCTTCGGTTGGCTCAAAATTTTTATTTAGTTGAATTTAGTGAGTTTAATATTTATCTTATTAGGCTCAATTAAATACTTTCACTCAGAGAAGACCATAACTGAGGACAGAAAATGTGGTGGTGGTTGCTTATGCGTTTGCTATAAGTTCCATCAGAACTTTTGAGATCCACAAACAAAAGTTAACCACATTAATAGAAATGCGTGATGAATCTTATAACGCGTTTTTATATTACGCAATTTCATGTTCATTGTATAATACGTGTTTTCCCCCTGTAAATGTGTTTCTGTACTTCAAAATATATAATGATTCGTACACTTCACAATCCAATTAGAACATTGTGTCAATTGTGTTCTGATAAAAGAAGATTAAATTATGTTATTGACTTCTGAAAATTCTGCTAAAAAATGATGCCTCTGTGGAACGTTATTTCAGATAGCTCTTACAGCGAATAAACATGTAATAAATCTGCTTATGGATTTTAAATTTAGTTACATACGTATAAGTTTATTTAAAATGTTCTTGATTCGATTTTAATAAAACGCACACACATTTCATTCATAACGCAGTTTATCTTCAATATTTGATTTAAAATCTCTTTAGCAAGTAAAATTAATCCAATTCATTTGAGAATAATGCATAATACGAGGTCGTACGAGTGAGTTTTACGAGAATACTCGTATAACGAGTTTTCCTATAACGCAGAACAAATAAAGCTCATTATAGAGGGATATCTGTAAATGGATGATTACTTAAGTGTCTATATAAACTTCCAATTTTTACGTGAAAAACATATTTTAAAAGTACTTTAACAAATATTATGTAATAAGAGTAAAATTAAAACTATGTTATGAACTCTTGTTTTCATAGAATAAGTTTAGTAATCTTATATAGTTTGCGCCATAGTATACCCCCCTAATTTGGTGAGAAATTGTTCCAATGATGTATGTATATCACAAAAATGTCTTTTTATGAAAATAAAAATACTTCTACAATTTGCTTTGGTATTTATAACTTTTTTCAGAAAATAATATTACAAAATACTACCTTCCTCTCATTAAAATCATTAAAAATAATTATCCCATACCTAGAAACGTTTTTTCTTGCAATCTCATTAAATTGAACGCCAAGAGAAATAGATAAGTGGTTAGAACAGGAGAAATGGTGACAACATTACCAAGCCTGCTTTAATAAGCGAGAATTTGAGAGCTTCAGCAAATAAATGAAAGTAGAATCAGGCAGACTGTAAAAAAAAGGAAAAGAAACAACAGGAGAATTAAAGTGAAAAATAAATGTTTCAAATATACGAGACAATGAAGTCCCAAACTATTAAAACTTTCTCCAAAGGCTTAGCAAAAATCTTGGGTTTCAATACGATTTGAAGTTATTGCCGTCGGAGGGCTTAAGTTTGGAACCTAATTTCTCCAATTCAGAAAAAGTAAAAACAATAATAGTACAATTTTGAATCACAAAATCATTTATTTGCTTTTTCAAATGGAAATTCTGAATTTTTTTCAAAATTTAAAATATTTTCTATTTTTATGGGAAAACAAAAAAATATATTTGTTTCTTTTAACATATCAATATTATTGTATTTTAGAGAATTTGTTCATATAAACACTTAGTACTCAAAAAAAAATTTCTGAAATTTGTTTGGTAAAAGTGTAAATATATTTTAAAGGTATAGAATAATTTTCACAGAATATTAAAGTATTGCTTTAATTTTGTTTTTTCCTGCTTCGCTTGCCTTCAATTATTGAGATAATCATTATCAAAAACCATTTTTTGGGTTTTTTTTTTCCTCTTTTTTTAGTTAGTTTAAGCTGTTCTCTAAGCATTTTGCTTCAAATGTTTCTTGATTTGGCTGTGAATCCAACAGTTTATGAGTTTAAATCCTGATGATACCCCACATATATTTTAAGGATTGATACTAATGCGTATTGGGATTTATAATGAGTTTTAATTGTTTATCCTTGTTGAATTTTTCATTTTTCAAAAGGCAATAGTAAAATCACAATTCTTTATGTTTATTTTTGCACAATTCATTATGTTACACAATTCATTATATTATGTTTATATTGCATTTATGTTTATATATATATATATATATATATATATATATATATATATAATATAAACTATTCAATACTGATAAACTTACCGAAGCTTGTCAAGATTTCATTATTATAGTTGGCGTTTAAAATCTTTTTTTAATATACTTGTAAAATGTTAAAATCAGAGAAATCAGAATTTAGCATTTTACAAGTACATGATGGCTAAATAAAAAATGCACTATGCCTGCATAATATATTTTTAAACTGAATATCAAGCATGTTTGGTAACTAAATATTAGGGGTTTCGAGTTAGACCTAACTGGGACACACAAATTCTTAGCGCCAACAGGACCTTGGTCACGAGAGCGGGTATAAAGTTTGTAGACCCTGACCCACGTGGTTTATCATGCCACCGGTGTATATATATATATATATATATATATATTACACACACATATATATACACACACAGTTCACAATCAATTTCGCTTACGTCTGCATATTGTGACAATTGCGTCCTTATAAAATTAAATTATATTATTGACTTTTGAACAATCTGCTTAAAAATACGTCGGTGAAACGTTATTTCAGAGATTTGCTACAGCGAATAAATAAGTCATAAAACTGTTTTTCTGATTATTTGATTTATATGAATTTAACTGTTTATTAGTAATCTTTGTATAAGTTTTTTATTTAAAATATTCTTAAGTTAAATTTTTATAAAGCACGCACATTACATTTATAACATTGTTTTTCTTCATATTTGATTTAAACCCCTTTAACGAGAAATGTTTAACGCGGTAATTATTTGTACATAACGCGTTATTGAAGGTCATATGAGAAAGTTTTATGAGAATGCTTGTACACATGCGTTATCCTATAGCGCGGCACCAGTATAACGCATTATTGGGGTATTACTGTATATATATATATATATATATACACACACACACACACAGTAATATACACAGAATTTTTTTCTCAGTAAAAAATATATAAATGTTATTAATATATGTTTACATAAATTCAATTAATTCCGATTATAATGGTTAAAAGATTTTAATCTTTCGTAAGTAGTTACGTTGAAAGACGTGCCTTGCAGGCAATTAAACCCCCAAAGGTAAAGTTGCAAATTTTTATCCATTGATAATAGACTTCCTATTCATTTATATTCGCTCACAATTATATGCTGTATACTCTAGTACTTCGTATTCATTGATGTATTCCTTCCTGTCCAATGGAGCGTCATTTCAGTCAAGGGTCTGGAGTAATTATATGTTTACGGAAGTTTACCATATCCGACCGCACACAATGAGAGTGGGCGTCACCCCTGACCTCAGGAGATCCCAGCCAGTTACCATGACAACCGAGGGAAGCTTCCTCCAAAGTAGGTTTCTAGCGCACTTACCGTCCCTTGGTGATTGGGGGGATTCATTAGAGTAATTATTCTGTTTACTTTGGCTTGATTGAAGAGTAAGACTCAATCCCTTAATAAATTTTCTGAAGTGTTTGCTGTCGAAATTTAATCTAACTTTTCCACTTGTCATTTAACCTATTTGATAAATTATTTTTATGTGGGAGGGGTATTCAAAAATTTAAAAGAAATAAGAATTTGTAAGGTTAAATGTTTGTCAAACGACAGTTATTTGGCAGTATAAAACAAATTCAATCTTCACATCAAGAGTTATTAATTTTTTTAATTCAATTAAATTGCTTAAAAATATAATAGAAAATTTTATCATAAGACAATTAAATGGCTGTAAGAAGCATACCTTTAATTTTCAAATCAAAAGTACCTAAAAAATGGCTTTTCAATTCAATTAAATTACTTAAAACATGAAATGGGACAAAAATAGAACACTTAATAATTTAGTGTAAAATTATTTAGTAAATATTTTAGAGTTTTCAATGTTAATTAAATAATAGCATTTTTTAATATTTTGCAAAATTAGATTATATATATTGCTACATTCTATGCATCCTATTCTTTTCGCTCTTTGAAATTATAACTGAGTTGACAGCTTCTAATCTGACTCAGTCAGTCAGTTCAGTAGTTCATGGGTTCGATTCCCAAGTTAAGCGTGAATTTAATTTTTAGAATTCACATTAAATTGTTGCGTCTGATAAAAACAGTTTCTACACAAAATGGGCAAAGTGACAAACGAAATTAATTTCTATTAATGCTTTGAAAGATGTGTATGGAAAAGAATAATTATTGAAAAATTGAATTTTTTATTGATAGATGAAAAAAATAAGAGCAGTGTTAAAATTATTGATTATAGATTTAGAAGCATTTAATTTCATTGCCCCATGCATGAAAGATATCCCCAATGCATCACTCAACGATTGAGGTATTTAATAAATATGAAATGATAAATAATTAAGTAAAATTATTCACAGTACACATTCCTTATAAAACAAACATTTTAAAATCCAAGAAAATTTTCACTAATTTTTTTTTTTTATCATATAAATTTATTTCTATCACTTCATTTCAAAAGGAGTCTTTTACATGGTTTGTTTGTCTTTTTGGTCGCTTGACGGTTTTTTCATATTGTACCTAGTTTGGTCAAACGATTTCAAACAACTGTAGGCAGCTATTCCTCAGTACCGAGTTGAAAGTACGGCACTAAAAGAAAAATTACGCAGTAGGTCCCATAACTTGATTTTTTTTTTTAATTAATTTGGTTTCGAAAAGATTTTTCATTTCTATAAATTGTTGTTGTCCAAAAGTAGTAAGTAACAAGCCAAGCTCACTAGACAAAGGCTACACGAAATTAAGTAAAAAAATGCAGTTTTCGTTTTTTTTGTTCCCCCCCCCCCTTTTTAAAGACGTACATTTGATAGATGGCACCACCAGAGAATCCACTCTTTCAATTTTGACTTTGATCTGGAGGAGCAGCAAATTTTCGCCAGAGCATTACACCCGTTGTAACTGCTGGAATGCCCTAACCACTAGGATATCATTATTTCCCTTTTATAAATAAATAATATTATCACACTCAAATATGACTTAAGATTTTGCTTGCATACTTATGAAATTTGGAAATATAGTAAATACCTATATTAATAGTGGATTTTTACAATATAAAAATTCACAATCTGTGTAATCTTACGTTAAGGTAAACGTCATTTCTCGTATATCTTGATTTTAATGCATTTAAATTTCAACTGTTCAGTTTGATAATCATCCTTACTAATGGTTGAAAAATTATTTGTAGTTCTATGATTTGTTTTTCTATCAAACTATTATTTTTTCTAATAAAAAATGTTTTATTTCGTTATTTTTCCATACTTTGATTAAAAAGAAATTAGTAGAATATTTCATGCGTTTTTAATGTAAATCACTCTTTGCGCGAAACATTTTAAAAAACTTTATTATTCCTCTGGAAAAAAAAAAAGATATTTTCAAGAAAACGAAATTCTGATTTATTCCAAAGTGTTTTCTTTAATATTTAATAAAATGAAATGTGTTTAAGCACTTTGTTCAACTTTTTTCACTGCTTTATATTTAAAAAATCTGTTTTTTTTTCTGAAAACCAAAATTAATTATGTGTTTTTTCCTCACATTAAACATTCGAAATTGTCTCATACTTAGCAGTCCTGTTCACCGGCCATAACTATATTCTTTTTTTATTTCTGTTTTCACTACATAAAAAAAAACTTAAACATTTCTTTTAAGTTATTGCTCTCGAATTATTATCCCAAACCTATCAAAATCATATGCAGTAATATTCTGCTATTTTGCAGAATTTCGTTTAATATAAAAGATTTTCCACAACTTTGGAACGAAAAAATTATTTCCTCATCCATCGTAACATAAAAGTTTAATTAAGACCTCTTTTTCAACTCAGCGAGAAGTTTTACGAAGTTTTACTTCTTCAATGTAACTTTTTTAAATGTTTTACAGAATATGCAAAGTTTTTTAATGTATTTTGGGTGAAACGAAAAATGTTCTAAACATAGTAAGAATCTATTTTTTTGTGCGAAAGAATTTGCTTCGGTTGTTTCGCTTAAATCGAAAATTTCTTTTCTTTAACATGCAGAAAAATTTCATATTCTTGTTTCTTTCATTTCATGGATTTTTATAGACAGCGAATTGCATTATTTGAAAACTTTTATTTATAGGAATGATACAATAGTTATCCATAATAGTACCATTAAATAAGTAATGAAATTGCACTTGGCGAACACATTTATTGCTAAGAACAACTTATTGAGCTTCCTATAAATTTAGAGCTATAAGAAATCAACGTATAAGGCACTTAACAATAAATAACATTGTACATCTGTCTAATGATCTGTGGAGAAGTTGAGTCAGGATATCTGGGCGTAGCAATCCTTGTAACTTCAACACTGCTATAATTTATAAAAAGGAAAAGTAATTGACATTCATAGGATGGCAGTCAAGTAGTTAGTACTCTAGCTTTTGGTAAAACAATTTATGGCTTCGTATCCCATTAAAGATTTAGATGTTTATAATGTTTCGGAATACATTTTTATCTGTATATCCCGGTTTAATTATCATTCGCGTGCAAGAAATGTCTGTAGAACGACAAATGTAACGATTGGGAAATGGTGACGTGTTAATCGTTCGGTTTGGCCTTGTAATTGACCATACGGTTTCACTTAAAAAGAGAAAATGGTGGCTAGAACAATAGCTCAAACACATTATGTATCAATCAAAGTTCATTGACAATAGTAAAAACATCTCTTCGCCTATTGAATTCTTGTCTCACGAAAGACCTCAAAAATAGTTTCGTAGGTTCTAACGTACCAGAAATATAATGTTTCCAATTCAATTAAGTAATCACGATATATATCCAATGACGCTTTTACCACAATCCCTGATTATGGAGCAATTTGACGATATTAAATGTATATTGTTTGTTGCACCAGCATGCTACTTTATACCTAATCCTGAGTTGGAATCTACCAGTTCGATAAAAGCACTGCATGGAGTCTTCGTGATTTTGAAACAGGGCCAAGTAGAAGATCTCCAATACTTGGTCTATCACCCCCAGAGTTATTGTTTCACTTAGAGCACAATGCTACCAAGACTTATTTAACGTGCTGTAGTACAAGATACACAAATCCAACCAGCATGAGACTGTACGTAAACATAGAATTCGTATGAAAAACTTATGCTATACCATCTTCAAAGGTCCATCTTTAGAAAAACAATGGCTACGATCTGACATTCCATGGTGCAGCAAATGTCATGTTCTGTTCTTTCCAACTCATTGCTCAACAGGTGATAGGAACGAACCCCTGACTTTATCCTTCAAAGGGCATTGTCTTACTATTAGAACATCGTGGCCATTCGTTATTAATGGAACTCGCTTCTCCAACGATCTATCGCCTAGCTGGCAGCCGAATGATTAGCGCTCTTGCTTTCGGTTCAAAAGTTCGTGGGTTCGAATCCCACCTTGGACATTGATGTTTGTAGTGGTTCGGAATCCACTTTAAACCATAAGTATCGGTCTAATTAGCCCTCGTGTGCAAAAAATGACCGTTGAGCGATAAACAATCCCATGATCTATCAGTAAATCAATCTTCCACATATAAACCCAAACTATAAATATATGTAGGTATACCTATATTTTTTTAGAATAAAATTTGTTGAAAAGCTAATTACTTACAGCTGACGTATAATCCATCATGCCAATTTCTGAATTTGGAGATTTTCTTTCACGATATCCTTGTTTATCTGGCAGCCTGGATTTTTAATACGTCACAGAGATCGAGAATAATGAAAATTAAGAAGAAAATCCTATTTTGGTAACTTAGTATTTTTACGCCGTCGTGAGGATTTTTTAGAACATTTTGCTCCAATTTCGGATTTTATTAAAAATTTCTTGCAAGGATAGTTCGTCCGAATTTTTTTTTAGTATGTTCAACAGATTTTTTGACCTTTTGCGTGATTAAATTCCAGGTTGTGTTCTATTGCATTTTTTTTATAAATAACTCTTTTTTTATTTTGTAATTATCGCTTAAAGTAACTTTTAAAAAGTGTGCCCGCAGATCCTTTTTTACTTACTGTGTGGCATTTTTATTATTTATTGTATTAATAAAAATCTTATTTTTTAAATTAGTTGTTGATATATATATAATTTGTATATATTGCGTTAAAACTGATGTTCTTATTTTTTTCTAGAATTTATACTTACAGTTTCGAAATTGTTCTTTATTTTTCTTTACTTATATTTATAGGTGCAAAATTAATGTTCTTATGAATTCTTTTTAAAATTCCTGTTATTTCAAAAATATGTTTACCCTTATTCTTATCATGTTTAGATTCATTATTTAGATACGTAAGCTTTTTTTTTATAGGAAAGAATTTATTACTTTGCAATTACGTCATCTTGGCAACAACTCTTTGCCAAAAAAGTTCAGAAATTTCAATATTGGATTATAAGGTAGCTGTTGTCCAAAATTATAATCCTTTAATATTTATTTTCATAAAATAATCAGAAAATTTAGTCTAAAATTTCTGGTAACAAAGTTTATTAGATTCATTACTTAATTGGATCAAGTAGGATTGGACAGTTAGAGTTGAGCCCATACACATGATTTGAGGGGACTTAGTGAAAAAAATCAATTTTTTTATCAATCACAGATCATAACACAATTGTTTTCCAAGCACACTTACAGTAACTTCTCTTTTTTCTACGCAACCTGTCATGGAGACAGACGATAAACCCAATTCAACTCTTGACTACCTTCTAATCAATTCTGTCCAATATGGTGTATGGATCTATGAAGAGATAGGTTAGTATGGCTCCGCAGATATAGGCAAAAATATGGTCAAACGGCTAGATTAAATCCCCACCTTCTTGCATGCCTTTCTCCCCATACCTTACTTCGCATACTTTAATTGATAAGGACTTTCTGAATTTTAATGTTTATCTCTCATATTGTTTTCCTTTTATTTATAATTCTACCAACTGAAACCACAAAGCGAAACCAACAACCTTTAAATTTTAAATTTTGGTCAAATGACGAGGTTAAACTAGAAACCAATTTTAGAAACACCAATATTTGGATATATTTATTAATGTGAATATTTAATGTGTATATGTGTGTGTAAAGTTGCAGCATAGCAGCTTTTGAAGGAGTTGGGTACCCAATTTGAAGCTTTTAAATCAGTGCATATCGTTCTCCATTAGCCAATTTTCCCTCAAAAATACATATAGTAAAATATGTTTTGACTGTCCAATTCCTAGATTTTTATCTTATGATATTTACTCTTAAATTTCTTAAATATTTTATAGTAAAATAAACTTACTTTTTTTGCTTCTTTCTCTGCTATACATTAACCCTTGTCTATAGTCATTTGATTGCATGTCAGTCAGGTAACAACAATAAAATCGTTGTATCTGACTTTAATATTTATTTCTTACTTAAGCCTAATCGATATATGTATTTGTTATCTGAGCTATTTTTCTAGAAATAGTGAAAATTTCGTTTGCTTACTTAATTTGAGTTGTCATTATATTACAATAGTTCCCCGTGTGTAGTTTATTTTGGGAAGCAGAAAAAATGTCATATGACTCCCTGAAAACTTCGCCCTGTCCCCTGTTGTCATCTTCCTGTTTTCTTTTGGGTGAAAGAGGTTATTTGCATAGCTTAAATGTTTGCTGGGAGGTGGGGGGGCTGCTTATGATCGATATAAGATTAATCGATATGCTTCAGCTGTCAGCACCATATTTCTGGTTGGCGACAACTATTTAATCATCTTTGCGGGACTCGGAGATGTTTATCTTTCCAAGGAAGAATATTCTTTTCATTAAATCTTCTTCGAAAACATTCAAAACTGCTTCAAAGTAATTTATTTGTAATCTCTTGAATGTCTTGGATTTTCAGAAAATGTTTACGTATCTTTTCAAAGTGTTTCTCTTCAAATGCAACGAACTTTCTTTTGTAGATGTCAGAAAAATATTTACTTGTAAACAAAATGTGAAATGCTGTCAAAATGAATCTAAATAGGGTCTAGAGTAATAATTTTTGGTCAACTTCATGAAAATAATTTGTTGTGTGACTGAAAGGTATAATATTATTTAATTTAAAATACTAAATACATATACATAATTTTTGATTCCTATACAATAATATTTTTGTTAAATTGTTGGTTGTGTAAGATATTGCTGTTATTATATAATTTTTATAGTGTAGTTTGTAATATAAATCCTCTTTTAATAATTTAGTTGCAGATGACTTAAAATATATTTAATATATTCATATAATTATAACAAAATAAACATTTTTCATTTCGCTGTAAGCAAAATGTGACAAATTTTGTAAATTCAAATTTGGCATAAATCGTTTGCTTCTTTATCACCAAATTTACAGATTCTTATTCCTTTTATTATTAATATCAAACCTTATCGTGAAATGAGATGGCATATTTCTTCGGAATGCTTTGCCTAGTTACTAGCTGAAAAATGTGCGATCTGGTTTTCAATTCATCACTTATAAATCAATTTCTACTTTGAGTGTGCATATTTTTAGTGATTCGCAAGTTAGTTTAAACTATAAATCTTTGATACATTTACACCATGGTCAAAATACGAAAGCACAGAGTTAAGTAAAATAGAAAAAAGGTTCGAAAGGCATTGTGAAATCTACTAACAAAACTGGCTTAAACAACATAAATTGAAATATCCTAAATTTCGTCATGATATGAATTCCTATTTCTGTTGCGTTGCTGTAAACTATACTCAAGGGATCTACATTTTAATTGACAACTTCATGCATTAGGGTGGACATTAATTCGGATCATTTACAACAAATAAAAACCCTTTAAATAAGCAGCTGACTAAAAACACTTTATTTGGTTAGGATGGCAATACTATTCGATCGTTAGTGTAATGTATCCTATCTATCAGTAAGTATGTAGACACATGTAATCACAGAAGTAACACAAATCATTCTTATTCAATAGTTAGTAAAGACTCCACCTGTGGATTTAAGACTTAACCCTCTTGTACATGCTTTCCAGGATTGTTTAGATTAAGAACAGTAACTTATGCACCGCGGCACACGGCTATAAAAACCAAGCAAGCAAATGTTCTTCCTTGGAGATGGTATTTATCGAAGCAGTCCCAAAGGCTTGTTGAAACAATTGGAATAGTTGAATATCGGTTTGATGAGGATTCTCCAAATGTCTTTGGACAAATTTCGTTGGTTTTTATCTCGTGATTTCGTGAGTGTGTCGGATCAAAATCCATTTTGACAATTCACCAATCACCTTCCACGTCTTAATCACAAAAATGAACATTCGTTTTTGGAATGCTTTCCATTACCACATTAGGTATGTCCCTTAAGGATAGACCATTTCTATGATATTTGATTATGACAAATTTCTTGAAGTCAGACATCTCTGGATTTCATGGTATTTTGCATGCTAAATATGTCATGCAGTTTCCTTTACGGTATTTAAGTGCAGAAAACCGTATCTAGTCAGGATCAAGGCAGCAGATACACTCTCTTGCATGGATGTCCAAATTCTTAGTGGATAGTGTATAAGCGGATCATTTCTGTACTAGGACTAATACAATGTAAAACTTTACTTTTCAAATTTAAATTAAAAATGATGATTTAAAACAGAGCTGATATCTGCTTTTTGATATATAATGGGAAATTGATGAAACTTTTCTGCATGCGCATAATTATGTATGCATTGAAATGTTTCTCAATTTCTTTTGTGTCACGCTAATATTTTATTTTCCATTATAAATGAAAAATCATTTCAAAAAGAATAAAGCAATGGATGATCAAAAAAAGCCTTAAAAAGTCTCAATTATCAGACAATCCATTAAGCAGCGTCTTGTCGACTGATTGTGCTTTACTGGCGAAATCATTAAGTTCGTATATTTCTTAAAGAATTATTGAAAAACAGAATATCGGGATCTTTTTTTCTCCTTTCTGCAAATATTTTAAGATGTAGTTTTACGTATGAAAGATTTTAGGATATTATTAGTGGCCTACTACTAGAACGTACTAAATTTTATAAACCGATTAGATAACTTTATCGATTTTTTTTTCATTTTATGTCAACGTGAAACATCATTTAACTAATTTACGTTTTATTTTTTTTAATAAATTAACATTTAATTTCTATGTTGCCTGTTTAAAAGGAATTTGATTTCTCCATATCATTTATCGTTGGTTCAACTTTGATGTGGTGATATAAAAATAATCATAATTAATAATATTTTATAAGACAGATTTTGATAGAGAAAATAACCTCTAATTTCGAATTACTAGTTTAAACAATTGCCTGATTTGAAATTAAATAGCTAATCACGATGAAAGCTAAAAATGTGCAATACTGTCTCTTTAGCAAACTATAAAAATGTTAAACTTTAAAATAACCTATAAAACTGCGCAGTTACAAGAAATGGAACAAATCATTTGGGATTTCCATGTTTTGAAAAAAATCATTTATTTCTCTAGAAAAAATTCAAAATCTCGATTTGAATGATAAACAGCGTTTATTTTTTTCTCGTCAAGTTTGAACAATGAATACGTTGTTAATATGTCCACTTAAATAGAGCAGATGAAAAATATGGCTTATCACATAAAATAATTAGAAAATTTACAAATTTTTCATCCTGTTTACTGAATAACGATATGATATTTAATTAAATCAAAAAAATAGTCACCAAATAAATTATTTTGCTAGTTTATTATATGATTATATAGTTTATTTTGCGTGCTTTGCTTTTTTCGGGCTCACTCTGTATTTTAGAAAACTCATACTTTTCTTTATGAGTAAAAATAGATCAATCGAATATTCAAATATATTTGTTGATTGCCTATCTTATCTGAAAATATTTGTAAAAATGTTCTTATGTATGTAATTTGTATAAAAAATATCGATACTTGGTATTTTATTTTAACCATGCCTTCTAAGAAAAAGGCCATAAAAACATTTACCTTGAATGTACAGTTGTTAACATTTTGTGGATAGGGGTAGTTCTGTACACTAGAAAGGAAATATCTATCATCAATATCTTTCTTGACATCTTTATGAGCACAAAACTTCATTTTATAGAAAGCACACCTTATACAAGGAAGGCAATAAGCAAAACGTATTTATCAGTAGAATAGATTTTCTGACTTAACGTACGGATCTATATGTCTGTATTTAAGAATATCGATATAACCTTTTGTCCATCGATATCAGACTAGACTTTCTTGGAATACAAGTCGAGTTTATTGTTAGCAAATTATACGATACACACAAAAGAGCTTTTACATAAATAACTTACACACACATTTGAAATATTTATCGTATCTACATTTCCTCCACGAAAAATCACTTAATATTAATGTTCTAACTAGTTGTAATTTCCCTGGCGACAGCGTCCACGAATTATTTCCGACCTAAATGAGACACAAGACACGTCAGATTTCAGTATCTGCACATGCGGAAAACGCTGTTCCGTGTCCATTTCCTACAGTTCCAAAAATCTAATATCCTGAGCACATCATGAATACGTGATAAGACTGCTGCAGGATCGAATTCGTCGGGAATCGACTTATTCAGAAACGGCATTTATTCTTGGCGACAAGCGTGTGATCTACAAAACAGAACTAATAGGGAAACGGAGAGCATTGTTTCAATTTCCATTCTAACAAGATTCTGCGCTCGCCAAGAATATCAATGAAGCACGGTTCTTTGACGTGACGTCATGCAGTGAGGCTGAAGAATCGGGCTCTGTGAATATCTACATACGTGAATGTAATGATGTAGGTTGGTTTTCGCGATGTGATGAAAGTGCAATTAGGGTTGTATTCTAATAGAACGACATAAAATTCTTTAATACTGGTTAATGAAATGCATAAAAAAATAACTGATGAGAAGTTGTTACATATTTCTAAAAAGAAATATAATCATAATTGCTTAAAAAATGATGCATGATGTTTTATTGAATAAAACTGAAATATTTCGCAGCACAAATTTAATAATATATATACATATATATGTACAGCCACCGCCGACCGACGGCTGAGTAGTTAGCGCTCCTGACTCCTGAGTTGTGGGTCCAGGGTTCAAATCCCGGTTCAGGCATGGATGTTACTTTCTTTCTCTGTCCTTTCCTCTGTGATATATGATAATGGTCCACCTTAAATGGTTTCTGGTGGTATAGAGCGGGCAACTCTATTCGTCTCCGTGACTTGATTCGCAGGTGCCTCCTGGGTAACGACAAATGAGTAGCGGTTTCTTTGTTGTGGCATAGGGTTTGTCACCCTAGTGCTCGCCGTTGGAAAAAAATATACAGCTACGTCATGATAATTCCCATAAATAACTATTATATTAAGTCTATCGGAATGTTCTGTCCGTTGATTGATGACGATGCTGTTAGAATCGCGCCAAGAACAAGACCTTTTTCTTACAACGTCGGCGATCGCAAGAAGCTTAATTCAGCTCAGCAAACTATTTCGCACTATATCCGGAACGTAGAACTGGTGTGAAAATATTCAAATTGTGTGCCACATGCATTAAGTCCAAAGTATTTTCATGACCAAGTGATCCAATGCTACTCCTCACAAAATCAAGCCCTTCTTGAACCGGATGATTACTAGAGATAAGTCGATTACACAACTACGAAAACATCACATGGGAAAAGGTATATTGTACTGAAAATCTAGTCCTTCCTAATCTAAAACAAATTTGATACTGATTAAGAGATTATTGTGCATATGGGGAGACATTTGGGGACCCATACATTATCAGCATTAAAAACTGAGCGAAAAGCTCAGTTCAGAAAAGTATTTCAGCAACAAGATAATTTAATGGGAACAATCCAAGAAAAGAGAACAGCGATGTCCAAGAAAAAGATCAAGAAAAGAGTTGATTAAAAAATTTCAGAACTAAACTGGGAAATTCTTCCCATACACCATCTTCACCGGACTTATCACCCTCCAACTATCACTTGTTTTTGTCCTTGCAGAATTCTTTGATGGGTAAAAAAAAATCAAATTATGAAGATATCAATCAAGCAGTTTCAATTTTTCGCGTGGAAAGATGAAACATTTTTCAAAAATGGGGTATGAAAATTTCTCTTGCGCTGTTAAGAAGTCATTAATAATAACATATGTGGCAAATATATTATTAAAGTATGTTGACGTTAAGAAAAATTTGTATTTCGTTTTATAGTATTTAAAGAATAATTTCACAAAGTTCGTTGCTTCATTTTTGCTCTCTTCCACGTGGAATTTCTTGGGTATTCGGTGTACCCTTGGTTTGGCAAAAAAATTGACAATAAATATCGGCGAGAAAATTTTAAATCTCTTATAACTTTGTTATTTTCATTGCATTAACTAGCCTGGTTTTAGAGTTATCATATTGTTATTCACATTTCGGCGTCTATCTTGGCGTCAAAAAATCGCCAAAAAAATCTGGGGTTACCAGTAAGTAAACTTTGTCCTGGCTTCGTTCTCACATTTTAGTAATTAATTAAGAATTCCCGTGTTTTTGTTATTTGCATTCATGTCCATATTTTTCAGATTTTTTCTTTGTAGTATGTGACGTTATACGAAAGTTTTTTTTTATCATGATTTATGAAAGAATAATTTTACAACAAATTTCTACTATTGGAACCTATACTAAGCTGTTTTAAAATTTCATTAAATTACGAAACATAAGAATTTGATGTGAATAACTATAGATGAGATAACATTAACTGCTGTTTGAATATTTGCTTTAAACCATTGTATTCTGGAAAAATTATTAAAAATATTTATCAAATATTATTATAAATTACGCTCTCAAATTATATACCGTTTGAATGTTATCTTAAAAAAATCTTGTTTTTAAGAAAAACATCCTATAATTTTACTTTAAAAAATGTTATGTTATTTTTCTAATGTATACACATATTTTTGAATTTATATTACAGCTAAACAAAATACATCACTTTAATACTTATGTCTATAATAATTAAATGTAATTGCTTTATTTTAATCAACAAATTTAGTAAGAAATTCAGTATTATTCATGTAATTTCAATTTATTATGCTTAACTCTATATTATTACTTTTATATTATTTTGTGTCCCTAAAATCACATTTTTGTCCGTGAGGTCTAATTTGAGTTCGATTTACGTTTTTAAAGTTTCTTTTGAGGTTCTACAAATACTATTTTATCCGCGGGAATGCAACTAACGAGATGTAGATGAGAAAACCATCGTAAAAATCGATGTACTTAAAATTCCAAATAACACTAATCTAGGAAATAAAAATTAATATGCATTTAGGCCTGTCAATGTTTTTATCTGTGAATTAAATATTTTCTAACATTTAGCATATTTAAAAAAACAATAATCAAAAGGCGGTACTTTCATTCTAAAATTATATGATAATAGATGTTTATCATATAAAAGTATGATAGACACAGTAATGTGTATAGTAGCATTTCTTCTAGTTCACTGTCAATTGTAAATTTTAACGCCAAAAATTCCTTAAAATATGATACTTTCTTAAAATGTTAATACATTTTTTTATTAATTTAATATAAAGAAATTGACTTTGAAAAAATTTGTAGTATGATGTTAGTTTGCCCTGCCCTCTTACATTTGAAAAATGCAACTTGGATCGGTAAAATGTAAAACAAAGAAAGTAATGTTTACTTTATTAATAATACTAAACGTAAATTTCAACTTCTAATACTAAAATTAATTATGCTCTAGAGTGAATAACATTTATCTCTGTATGTATAATATATTCATAATGTGATAATGATAACTTAAATTCTTTTTTGGCGAACATTTTTACTGGAAACCCGGCAAACTAGTATTTTGGCAATCCTATTTGTTGATTAATTTCTCCTGAATATACACCGATTTAAATTCATTAATATAAAATTTAATCAAAATATTTTATGGATAATATAACATTAATTTTATTATTTTACCATTGATGTTTGAAATCTATAAATCTGCGTTTTTTGTTAATTTTGTAAAACTTAATGAGGATATTGTTTGATACACACAAGGAATGAATGAAATATTTGTCACTATTTCAGCCATTTTCCTCCCGCTGTTTTTCCCGATCGGAAATTCTTCATGTAGTCACCCTTGGCGACTTTTTGAAAATTTCGCCAAGAGTGACGTACGGTAAATTTTTACCCAGAAAGCGCTTTAAAAAAGAAAGATGAAATTCAATAACTGATTTAATTTTCTCGTTATTTCCTATATATATTACTATATAACATTTTAATAATATAATAATTTTATATTTTAGTTAATAATATAATCTATTTTAGGTAATAATTTCATATAGAAACCATATAAATGATAAAACTCCAATTATAAAAGATAAGAAAATGAATGAGAAAAATTATTTTAATTGATTGTTCCTTATTTTAAGCTAACTTATTTAAGATACATTACTTTTTTTCCACTCATTACTAAAAGTACGACGACTTATATTCCTAGGTTTCTTAGAAACAGATCTCTCTCGTATTTTAGAAACACGTAAGGAATAGAAAATTATTTTATTTTTTTTAACAACTATTCCTTGAACGTTTTTTACTAACTACTTTAAATAGATTTCTTCTAATAGCTCTAAGGAAAAATAATGAGAGATTGAATTCAAAAGACATGAAAGGGTTCAGATTCATTAAAACTTGGAATCCCTGATCATGAACGGTTCTTTCATCTCATGATTAGCTTCTTCAGTTCTCATTTTACCCTCTTTTTATCCTCATTAGTTCCAAAGGAGGAATTATTCGTGATATTCGAGGATTAAGAAATAAGGATTTTTAACGTTTATAGAAAACGCTGTTTCATTTCAGAAATGAAACTGTTTTATTCATGAAAATTCTCTATTCGAAGCTCATGATATCATTTTTTTAAATAAAATTTTGTTTATATGTGTCAAACAAAAATATGCCTCTCGAATTCCTAAGTCAAATATTAATATCTTTAGGCTTAACTGTTGTTATTTGGAAGAACTAAAAGTTCTATTTTATACTTTTTAAAAATGGTGCAAGGTCAAACTCTTATTTAATGTCAGATTATAATATTTTTATGAATACAAAATATAATTGTAGTTTGCGGTTTGCACTTGAATTTTACAAGCCTTATCTTCAATCCAAGTGTAGTCGATTCATAACCCAAATAGTGTAAAAACATGGTAAAAGCTAATAAAACCCAAAACTACAACTCTATACGAGTTGTTTTTATTAGCTTTTACCATATTAAAAGCAAAATTTAATAACCAACTATTAAACTATTGTTCAATAATAACATAGAAGAGGCATTAAAACAACATTTTATAAAGTAATTATATAAGTTCTATCAAAACCATTAAAAATAAAGTTCAAATTTTAGCTGAATAAATAAATTGAAAGTTATGGTGAAAAAAAAAAAGGAAGGGTTAAAGCAAATTATTATTCAGGTCAGAAAAAGAAATAATAACCATGCTGATGAAGTGGAAACCGGAAGTGACGTTAGTATAAATTGTTTTCAGCTAAAACGCTAATGACGAGCCTGCGACTGAATGCTTTTAATTACTCAGATAATTAAATATCGAGTACATTTTTAATGTCATCTAAAGTAAACGATTTCTTTTTATTTTGAATATTCTTTTACTGCATTATTGAAAGTTCTTCGACTCCATTTAATATATTTTTGTAGCGGCTTATTATTCTGTTGTGCACTAACTTTCTTGGTTTAATGGGCTGAAAGGAAAAATAATCTCTCTTTTGCGCTGCATTAGCGCATTTCGCGAAAAGTAATTAAAACAGTTCTAAGTTTTGTTGTTTTGTCAATGACTGTTTTCTATTTTTCCTGAAGAAAAATATTTAAATTTAATCCATTGGATATTAAATTTTGGAAATTGCTACTGAGTTCTTCTGTTTATGTTTATGACCCCAAAATTATGTTTACTCTCTAAGACACGAATACTGAATATATTTCCGTGAAAATAAATTAGTTCTCATTTCTTTAGCGAGATTTACATTCAATTTAATGGATTATAAGAAAACAAACATTAGTTTATGTTTAGTAGAGTTTTAATGGAATGAAAGTTCCAAGAGAGTCATAAATTTTGAGTACTTCAAATTTACCATTTAAAGTGATGTAAAATTGAAATATTCATGGTGTTGGAAAATATCAGAAGCCTTTAGAAAAAAAAAAGTGATCCTTAGGATAAAACATTAACTGCTTCAATGGATTCTAAAATCTATTTCAGTTTATAAAAACATTAAATAATTTATGGCATTCGTTTCTGCTTACTTTTTTGACCAAAGCTGCAAAACCACAACGCAACTATAAGCCACGATCCTCGTGTTCTAGGCATAACCTTTTTATCATGGTCAAGACATAATCATGACCATAACACTTGGTGAATATTATATCACACCACAACACATGGTGAATATTATATGACAAAATTGAGGTATAACAGTTTTAATATTAATATATCTCAATATTGTCGTGAACACTAAATATTTTTATTTATTTAAATTGATATATATATATATACTCTTTACTTCAGACCTTAAATAGGTTCACTAATAAAAATATTGAGACTTTTTCATGTGAGCAGATGTAATGTAAAATTATTTTTATTGTTGAATTATTTTTATCGTTATTTTTATCAAATACTTAGCTTGTATAACTTACAAAAAAAAATCACCCGAGAGAAAATCACTTTGTGAGTAATACGAAGGTTAACACTCAAGGATCAGCATGAAAATTGTTTTTGTGATCAATTTTCTCATGTTCTATGATTTCTTTGATTGCGACCACTACTTTCCTGCGCATGCCACAAAGGTCACATGACTTACGAGGACGTCCAATAATTTTGGAGTTCATTAGGAGCAATTACTTTCCTTAGTCGGATGGATTACGAGAAACTGAGGGAATAATTACTCTCCTTAGTTCACGTACGGAAACGTTGATTGGAATTGAAGAAAGTGGGGAAACTTTTGCCCTTGCGCAAAATGAAGAAGAAAATACGCTTAAATTGAGTTATTTTACTTGTAAGAGTTTCGTAGAAAAGAAAAAAAATTTTTTCAATTACTGTTGGTAAGTGCTGTTAATATAAATTATACTCATACAAAAATCGTGATTTAAATCATGTGCATTGATATTAACATAAATAAATGCAAATAATTTAAACACTTAATATAAAATATTAATCAATCAATCAGAAATTAAATTAAGATTCTCAACCATAAATTTATGAAAAAAAATAACTTCATTCCTTTTATAGTATATATTTCAAAGAAATATCAAATACATTTTTAGTAAGAATGTTTGTATTACACACAGATATTAGTATCTATTAGTAAAATATAGCTATTACATAAACAGTTTTAGATTTGTTTAACAATATCCTGAGTTATTTCGTAGTGTATTTTAACTTAAAGGACATTTAACGGCTCAGTCGCTTTCAGTGAACACAACGAATCTTCGGATGGTTAAGGATTTGAACTTACTACCTATACTGATGCAAGTTAAGGGAATAAATAGGAAATTGTAACTTATATATAGATTTTGGTAATAATTCACAAATTACCAAACGAAATCAATTTTTAAGAGAAAATTTATTCTTATCTTCCCGAGATTCAGGAACATTGCATCTAAATTCCATATTCATGATCAAAGAAAAATTCTCTAATATCTATATTTACCTATTTATTATCAAAAACATAAGACATACATTTACAATAAATTATTTATAAGATTTTTGGTGCGCACTCATCTATATTCCTTACGAATCAAGGTAGAGTAACATACTGTTTACATTTCACGTGGGAGTATGAGATCTCAACTTGACGTCATCAATGCTCAATTGGCAAAGAGGGTTACATTATTTTTTATGATTGCGAAGACATTCAACAATGGACATACAACAATACATTGTGTATACAATGATATTACCAGTGTTATACATATCTTCTGTTTTTCAACAATGGCTGTGTTCGAACCTGAGATCTCCCCAATTGAAGAAAATATTCATACCAATATTTTTACAACGAGTTCTTAGACATTCTTCTCGAACGATGCTAAAGATAGTCCGATTTCCAAATTTAACGCAACGACACACAAATGACAGTAAATAATTCTGCTACTACTTTGCCAAATGGGAACATATTTGAAAATCTAAGGAGGTTTAAATTTAGCAAACTTTTGCAATATGAGTACCAAAAACATTGTATTTAATGAAAAAATTATTTGTAATAGTAAAAGAGAGACCAACTGGAGGCTTGGGATGTTCCATAATTTATTCAATGTTTTAGTGTTATGTTAGTCCCAAGTTCGAATCCGGATTCAGATGTGGATGCTCATTTCTCTTCTTATCTCTAAGTGTGTAGGGTGTGTGTGTGTTTCCTTGTTCTTTCTGATGAGATGATAAATGAATGTGGCTCACTGTATAAATGGATTTGTGATGGAGTGAATGGGGTAATGTTACTAATTTGCTTGACTTAGTTCACAGGTGACCACTGAATAACGGTAAATGAATAGCAGTTTTCGGCCCTATTGTAGCGAGGAATTGATCACCCAGTGCTTGGAGTTAACGTAATATCTGTGTTTTCAAACATCCAAGTAACAAAGGATCCACGGTTATTTGCAATGTAAAAACAATTCCGATATGAAATAGAAAGTTACCAAAAGCCACTTGCCGCCCAACTTGTCTAGTGGTCAGCGTGTCTGATTGAACTGGTAGATCCTGGGTTCGAATCCTGGTTGGGGCATGGATGTACTTCCTCCCTCTATCTATCCTGTCTATGTCCTTTCCCTGTATGAATAAGTTTTGAGTGGTTCCCTACCCTATGAACGGGTACCTATGGCATGTGTGTACTGAGGAAGTCGGAGTCCACACCTAAATATGGTTCAGTTGGAAAAGTGGTGGAACACACCCCATAGTGCCAGCCTAGCTGGCACCCTAAGTGCAAAAATTGCTAACGAAAATTGCTAACGAAAAAAACCAAAAATTGCTAACGCAAAATGAAAATCCATTTGAATACATGCATACTACTAAAATAACATAATTCATATTAATTGTTCCCTTAATGATATTGACTTTAATTACCTTGTGAAAACTTAAATATTTATTTACTAACGAAACAGAATTTTGATGATTTCTCTTAAGTTATTTTTTATTATATTAAACTGGTGTAATGCTAAATTTAGGACTTAAGGTCCTGGTTCCAAATATATCGCCAATCAAAAGATAAGCCCAGGTGTCTGCCCCAACGTATAGAAAGAATCATTAAGATTCAGAAAACTATTAATTGGGAAGTTCTTAATTGAATATCGCCCAGCATGAGATCGCTCACGCGTTGCAGGAGAGAATTTCGGAAACTTCTAATTATTTATCAAAGTTTATGGCTACAACATCTCCTTAATTATCCTTCGTTACAGAAGAGTTTGAAATTTTCAGGCAATGAAATAGAAGGAAACGATGCATTTGCTTAGGTCACTGTAACCGTGAGGTGTAATGAGAATAAATGTTTTCCATGTATGTTGTGTTGCAAAAGATTGTTGTTGAAGCTGTTGAAATAGCAAATGAAATTAAAATTTTAAATCGTCCTTGCCGACTGAAACTAGCCATAAAGTGGATAAATTTTATCTTTATCCACTTTATGGCTAGAGTAAGAAGCAGAATAATTTCCTTTTGCGTTTTCTTCTGCTCTATTTTTAACGTATTCAAATTTGGAAGCAGTATCGCTAAAGATTTGAAAATTAATTATTTAGAACAACCGGTAAATTTTTATTATTTTGAAAACTTTTACATGCCAAAAAATTATAATTAAAAAATACTACTTTATTACTGGTAAAAATCATGACTGGATTTTTTCTCATTGCCGACAACCTTCAGGCTTTCAATGGTGAACTTCGCCTTGTTTGCTGCCGGTCGAAAAAAGGGTTTGAAGGCAAGCAGTGAATTCGTCGAAAAGTCAGATTGACAACAGCGTTTCAAAATGATGTGAGGTAGATGAAAAGTTATCTGTAGTCACGGACATTTTTAATTGATGAGAACTGTAATAAAATGACGTAATCATGATTCCAACTGGAACAAAAGAAACAACCAATTTATGGTTAATAAGTTATAGTTTAAAAATATGAAAGAAAATGAGTGTTCTTCAATGTACCAACATTAATTTCTTATTCATATCAGAAAAATGCTTCACGTGAATAAAAACTTTTTTGAAAGCTTATCTGGATAAAAATGTATTAGGAAAAAATTGTTGAATATTTTTCGTAGACATTTTACTTTTTAAAATATCGTTATCCTTGTTAGAACTGTGTGACACCTGATAACGCTAGCCTAATCACTGAAGACCGTTGTAAAGCCACAATCTGAAACATTTCTTCCATGTTTTCGACCTTTCAAACTTATTCTTCTTGCAAGGTATCTCATCAACGCTTTCAAGAAAAAATGTTCCAACTATTCATGGCGAAAAGTATCATGTATATTTCTTTGAAAGAGTTCCGTTAATTCACCTTTTAAAAGATAAAATATAACTTCAAGGTGACCATAATACCTTGAAGTTATATTTTATCTTTTAAAAGGTGAATTAACGAAGGTGAATAATTTATTTTTTCCGTAGAATGTTTTTTTTTTACACCAAATATTATACAGATAAAAGTACAAAGACTACAGCCATTGCATGTCATTGCTTTCAGAATTGCTTTTAATAAATATGGCTCAATATTTAGGAGTTAGGAGCAACAATAGCCAGAAAGTTCCCAACCAGCTATCAAAAGGGTTTTTACATATCGAAATAAATGCAACGTTCTCCAGTTATTTAGTTGATAGGATTGGACCAGCAATTTACTCTAAATAGCTTGATACTGCCGTGTATATTAAGGAGAGATTTTTTTAAAGTTTTAAAGTTATCTTAGCCCAGATCTTAAAAGAAATCTCAAAAATAGACCAATAGCTAAGTATATTTTTATAAAGAAGCATGATCATTGTGCTTCAAGTGTATATTAAAATATGACCAATAATGTTTATAAAGCATTATTGGTCATATTTTATAATAACCATATTTTAATAAACAAAAAATATCTCCCTAAGATCGTTTCCAAATGGATGTACTATGGAAGTATTGTGAAAAACCGTAAATGAGTTTATTTTCATAAATTAAAATCCGCTAAATGAAGCATCATTTGCCGAGGGGAATGAGGAGTTGGGTGACCACATTCACCCTCACTGGATTGTGAGAGAGCTTCCTGGGTTGGGGAGGTGTTCCCACTAATGTACGAAGTGCAATTTCCTTCCGGCGGTGTGGCGTGGGTGTGAAGAGGAGGGTACCTGTTCCAGTGTAACTTCGTCACCTGGCCGTCTCAAAATTACCAAGTACTTGGCGATGGGTGAGGATTTCAAACCCGTTAACCTTAATACAGTCCGGACCTCATCTAAACCAATGTATATGTATGACTCAAAGACCAAATTAGTGTGTCTAATTTTCGAAAAATATATTAAGTTTTCTATTGAAAGTGATCAAGCCAAAAATGTGCCTTAAGGTGTTTCTCTTTTCGACTTGTTTTTTGAATTTCTCAATTATCAAATTTAATACAATATTTGAACGCAAATACAAGAGTTCTTTCCCTGTGTCATCAAATCTATAATTTTTTAGTCGCAAAACAAAATCAAATATGATTTAAACTTAATAATATTAGGTATTCTTGAAGTTATTAGGTTGTTCGGAAAGTAATTTCGTTTTTTCCCCGACAGGAGATTTAATTGTATTTTTTCCACTCAACTTCACACTTAAGCCGTATAATTATTATATGCTTTGAGAGCTCATATAGCAAGGTTTGTGTGTGAAAAATTCCAATTAATTATACGCAGTAGATTTTGGTTCGTGCCCTTTTAAGTATGGAGAGCGATAAGCAGCATTTTCGACATATCTTACTGTTTTACTACAGAAAGAGTAAAAATGTTGTTCGAGCCAGAAAGAAATTGACCGATGTGTATGGAGAAGGTGTATTAAAAAAGTACGCCAGTGACAGCACAGGCTCGCTAAATTTCGATCCGGCAATTTTGATGCCGAAGATGCACCACGTTCGGGAAGTCCGGTTGAAGATGATAAAGGCATTAGTTGATGCGAACCGGCGAATAACAACAGTTTATGACCACTTGAAAGGCCCGGGATTATCCTCGAAGCTCGATGTATGGGTTCCCCATATTCCACTAATGTTCCCACTAATGTACAAAAGGCAATTTCCTTCTTGCGGTCTGGCGTGGGTGTGAAGAGGAGGATACCTGTTCCAGTGTAACTTCGTCACCTGACCGTCACAGAGAGAAATCTGTGTCACCGCATTGACTTCTGCGATTCGCTTCTCAAACGTCACGAAAATGACCCGTTTTTGAAGCGGATCATCACTGGTGACGAAAAATGGTTTGTATACAACAACGTCAAACGCAAGAGGTCATGGAGCAAAAAAGATGAACCGGCTGAAACCATTTCCAAAGCCGAAATTCACCAAACAAAGGTGATGCTGTTTGTTTGGTGGGATTTTAAAGGAATCGTTTATTTATTTTTATTTTTTTCCCTTTAAAGCTTTTACCGGATAACACAACGATTTATTCGGAGGTCTACTGTCATTAGCTGGACAAATTGAATGATGAACTTTAAAAGAAATGGCTAAAACTAATCAACAGAAAATGTGTAGTGTTTCACAAAGACAACGCGAGACCCCACATAAGTTTGGTCACTCGCCAAAAGCCTTTACACCTTGAATGGGATACAATGCTACACCCACCATATTCTTCAGACCTGGCACTATCGGATTATTATTTGTTCCAGTCACTCCAAATTATTTAAATGATAAACTCTCACCTCAAATAAGGAGGTCAAAAACCACCTCGATCAATTTTTTGCCAGCAAAGACCAAACATTTTATGAGAGTAGAATTATGCTACTACCAGAAAGATGGCAAAAAGTGTTGGACCAGAACGGCCAATATATAATTTAATAAAGAATTTGTTTATTATACGAAAACTGTCTTTCATTCCACACACAAAAAAAACGAAGTTACTTTCCGAACAACCCAATAGTTGTTTTTACAATAATATTTTTCACATAATAATTTGATTTCTATTGTAAAATAGGTCAACGACTTTTGGGAGAAGTGAAATATACAATACAATAAAATAAAAGAGACGAAGGACTAACGATAAAGATTTCATAATTCATGACTTAGCATTTCTGTCTAAAATCAATGGTTTAAAGGGTCTATGTTTTGTAACACGAGTTCTCAATTATTCGTCTTAACAATCGTTATTAATATTATAAAAGACATGATATATATGAGTAAAGAAAATTACATGTTTGGGCTTGAATAATTTCTATTTTGCGTAAACATAGTTTATTAAAATACCATGAATCATTAATATTTCTCATAATGATATCCATTGATTATCTCTTGCAAGCGTTTGAGCATAATTTGTGACAATACTCAGAAATTTGATAAGACTTCCAATTAATTGGATAACTGAAGGGCATAAGATTCTGCATTAAAATATATCGCCAATTACAAAGATAAGCTTGAGCTCTTGGCGACGGCGTTTTAAAAGAATCATTAAAATGCAGAAGACTATTAATTGGAAAGTTCTTAATTGAGTATGTCTCGGTACAAAAGACGCTCGCACATCAAAGGGAAAGAATGTTGGACACTTCTCCCGATTTATCTAAGTTTATCGCTAGAGCACCTCCTTAATTGTTCGTCGTGAGAAGATTTTGAAATTCTCCGCTGGTAAATTAGAAGGCAGTGAGGCATTCTTCGCGTACCCAGAGTCACTGTAACCGTGTGATTTCCATTAAAATGAATGCTTGACACCTGCGCTGCGAAAGCTCTTTGAAGAAGCTGTAGAAACAGGCATTGAAATTTAGTATCATTTTCGGTAGTTTATCAACTGAAAGGAAATTATGAGCTCCAATGTTAAGATGTTCCTTCCCTATTTGTGAGAAAGAAATGTTTTCCCTTTACAGCATGAAGTAATTTTAAAGTTGATATATATCGTACTTATGAAAATATTTATCTTTTTCCCACTTATATTCTAAGTAAATGGAGAAAAAATATATAAAAATAAGAATAGCCACAATGAAGTATAAATAATATATTAGTGGACTGGAGCAGCCAGTACTTTATCAAATGGATGCAAAATGAAAATATTTAGAAAAAACTTATCCTCTTTCCCCCATTTTACTTAGAAATAAAAAGGAATGCTTTATAAAATATAAAATCTTTCCTCTGGAATTAAAATAATATTTAGCGCGCTCATTTTGTCTATTATTTTGTTGAATTTGACGTTTTGTGTCAGAAAAATTCCGTCAACTATAACTTAGAAAAAAAATGCCGTTTTGGATTTATCAAACTGACTACATTTTTATGGATGACTTTTTATTAACTTTATTTCTCATTTTATATCCCTAATTCTTTATCATTTTTAGAAATTTTCATTTTTTATTAGAAAAAGCATTTCGCAGAATATTTTTTTTTAATTTTTTTAAATATATATTTATTTTTTTAAACTTATTTCTAATATATGTAAATTATAAATTCTAATAGTACATCAAAACAAAAAAAGATTGAATCTGGAGAAATTTTAAATTTATAATGAACTGTTTATAAACGTTGCATATATTTTATAAATAATTCTGAAAGATGAAATATGATAATATCCACGAAGAATAATTATTAACCAACTATGATTATATTCTAATATACGAATATATATTTTTATTTAAACTTTGTGGCCATTAGTAAGTAGTAATTATTTTAATTATTAAAAGTTTTGTTTTCTCGACAATATGAAGTATTACATTTTTGCCGAGGATTACGATTCATTAATTCTAAACTTTAAAAAATAGGTTTCGCTTGTGTTTCTTTGAAATTATTTTATTATTTATTATTTATTTTATTTTATAAAATTATTATTTTAAAATTTTTTTTGACAAAATATTATAATTTTGCCGAGAATTAAGGATACATTCTAAATTGTTAAAAAAAAAAAAATCACCTTCGCTTGTGTTTATTTGAAATATCACTGGAGAATGCATTAAAACATTTAAAATATCAAATAATATTTTATTTTTGAAAAAATTCAGTGTTACAAAAATAAATAAGAACAATTTATATTTTTGTTGCAAAATTATAACTGTAGAAAGATAGAATGCGGAGACCTAAAATCTGTCAACAGTGATCTAGTTAAGTCTCTTTGATAAATGCACATTATCTAATTTTAGGTTGAAATCTTTTCCCAATTACTTAAATTACTGTCGAGGATTTATCATCATTAAAGCAGACGATTTTAAGAGGAAGAGCACATGGTTTGGCTGCGAATAAAAAAAAAAATCTTTAAAATGTCGTCTGCTACTTTCAAATTAATTTAGCACACGATTTTCTTTCGTGGAACATTTGTTTTAGAATTGTGATTTTATTCATTATTTCACGAGAACTTCTGATTTATTAATGAAACCATTTGCGTTGCCAGTGTAACTTTATTCATTTCTATTTCATGAAAAATATTGTGATTTCATAATTGGTTTTGCTTCTCTATGTAAGTTTGTTATTCAAACCATTCATTTTGTTTCATTTAAATAATTATCGTTTATTTTAACCCTGTTTATTTTCTGCGTTTTAATTGGACTATATTTGATTTTAAATAAAGTGATTCAGAATAAAATTTTCTTTTGATACACATTTGTAAAGTTTTCGGTTAAAAAGTGATATTTAATATTTAATTGGTTGTTTCACATGCTCTCTTTCTCAAACAATACCATATGATATTAATAATATAAAATTTGCTTGCAATAATATGTTATAGAAATTATATATTCAACAAATTATTTAAATATTTGTATTTTGCCCGGTGTTTGCACTTTTCATTTTTATTTTAAAACACAAATCAGCTTTTGTTTCAAAATTGCTTAATAATGCAAATATGAGTGATTACTGCTAAAATTGCTTAAATGACTACTAAAACTACTGAAAAATACTAATTTTATTTATATGTTAACATACATATATAGCATGCATAACATTTAAGCATAGTTTGAAAATATGTTTTCTCTTGATAAATCTTTGAAGATCTCTTGAATTTAGAAGTTGCCTATAGTAATTATATACCAAAAATTAATAGTCATAAATCAAGAGGTGATCAATAATCGGAAGTCTGATAATATTCAGTTATTTATTTTATATTTTCTCATAAAAATGAAAATCGTTAGACAATTAATAGATGATTTTTTAGACATTTTAATTAATTAAATTACATTAATTCATCTGAGTAACATTTTTTCCTGTTTTATACCGAAAACTGTATAAATAGCTAATAGGTGTGACGAATGTATATCAGTAAATGTACTGGTTTTGTGTTATCCCACCTTTTTTCTTAAATTTTAAGTTTTTATTCTTCCTTATAAATTTAAGATTTTTTAATAAAGCCTCTTATGAAAAATGATTTTAAGCAGGAATTATATACTTTAAATTATCTTTTTTAGTAAAAATTAATGCCTTAATATAATTAGCAGATCTATGTTTATGCTTTAGTCTTTATTTTAATTATTTACAATTTTCTTTGATTCATTACAAAAATATATACCAGTCTACTTCTACAAGTTCTAACCGAATAATTTTCCCGCGCAAAATTTGACCGTAGTAATTACACCAAACACTAAATAAAAATGAATATTTTCATTCGTCAATATTTCAAATTACTAATAATATACTTGAAATATGTAATAAGATGAAAAAAGAGAATAATAATTAGGCAGTATAAATGATATAGTTTAATGAATCGCAGTTATTATCATTTTTAGATGCAATTTGTTCTTAATAAATGCATGAAAATTTTTTTCTTTCGACGGGAAAAATTAGAGAAGTAAATTTACATTTTTTGTGCTAAGCGTTGGTCGGAAGCCAATGCTCAACGACGATAATAAAAAAAAAAGGAAAGTAAAGAAAGAAAAAGAAAAAAAACGGAAGGAAAAAGAAAACAGACATTTTCGCGCCAAAAGTTCAAGAGCCCATTTTCTTCTTGCCATTTACCTTGGAAGAGGTCGTTGTCTCTGCGCTTTATGTCATTTAGGTTAGTTGGTTTCCTAGTTTATGTAAAGGCCGATCGAAGTAGAACTTTTAATGGGGAAAGTTAAAGTTACAGTGAGAGTTAATAGTATTCCAAATGTTGAACCAAAATGGCGGTTTCGTACTTTTCGAACGGTGTTATTTTAAGTAAAAATATTTTAGTTTGTATGGAAGAATTAGTGATAAAATTTCTTAATACTTTTTAGAAGAAAAATTATAGAAACTATTGTATGGTCATCTCGTAATTGGTCGCTTGTATGTATTTTTTAAGACATCCTACATTACATATTTACAGAAAAAAGCTGTATGTCCTTCAGTATGAAAGTTATAAAAATGCACTATGCTGAAATTTAATAAAAAAAATAAAGATTTCACTATAAAAGGAAAGTGTTTTTAAGCGAAAAATATTCGATGGCATACATATATCTGGTAGAGAAATATATTCATACCATGATATATATTTTTCAACTAATTGAAGGTGAACTAAAGAATTAATAGCGCATCCCAGCAGTGTTCTTTGTTAAAGGAAACAATATAGAATATAAGAAAAAGAAAATTATGATATCAAATTAAAATCATTTACCACTATAAAATTATCGAATTTAAATGTATTTAAGCAAAGAAGAAAGAAATAAGTATATTAATGTACCAATAAAAATATTACATCAACTGAAATTAATCTAACAACTAAATATGATTTCATTTTATTGCATTTAAGTAAGTAAGATGGAAATGACATTAACATTAATTTGATATTATGTTAATCTGATGTAAGAAAAGAAATGATTCAAATTAAATATATATTTAAACAAGAAAGCTTGAGAAACGAAATCATATTAATCTTAATAAAAAACTTAATACAAAACTAAGACTAATTTGACATAGCTAAAGAAAATATTAAATTTAAGTGTATTTAAACAAGCCATTCAAAAACACTTTGGTACAGTAATCTAATAATAGAAATTTTGTGAAAGTGAAATTAATTAATTTGTGAAATGAGAAAAGAAATGATTCAATTTACAAATATTTAATAAGTGAGTAAAGCAAAAGTATATTAATCTACAAGTAAAGAACAATAGCAAGTTCATATGCTTTGGAAATGCAGAAGGTTGGTTAAATTTGTGCTGTTAAATTATATAACAGATTGGAATTCATAATTATTTATATATAAATTTTACGAAAAATTTACAAAAACAAATTATTATTAAAGTTAAATTAAATGAATTAAGTCATCATATTATATATTTTTTATATCACTGAAATATTATCATATAAACTTCTGTTTTGTGAATATCACTCAAATTAGACAAAATGAATTTTATATAATATATTTGTTAATAAACACCATCTTTTAGTCTAATGCGCAATGTTAAACAAAACACAATATATCCAATATTAATGAGCCACATATCCAATATTAATGAGCCTTTTTTAATGAACTCACCTGCACACATGTGCCTACATTCTTGTATTACTATTTGCATTACGCGCTTGCATACAGTAATGCAGGCATTTTTCAATTTTTAGAGATTCGCCCCACGATTGTTATGTAACTGACGTTACGCAGAAACTATTTAAATGTTTCAATTGTAGTATATTTATTTGGGCGCCATATGAAATAGTCATGAACAAAATTGAAATCTCATTATTCAACAGTCAAGGAAATGGTTTCGTAATGTAAGCATTTCACTATACAATCGCAAACGGAAATCCAAATTTTAAATCTTGTAAATATATTTTCCGGAAGATGTAAAATAAAGTGACTTATTATAATTGAAAATACTGAAAACATAATGGTTCAGTTTTCTTTTATTATTATATATTTTAAGTAATCTTTTTACTTTGTTTTCTTTTGCACTACATTTTTAGTATAAAATGAGAATTATCCTTAATAAATTTGACTTTTTACATTTGTTCATATATATATATATATATATATATATATTATAACGTCACCTTTATTGCTTGAAACCCCCAAGTTACTTCCAGACTTTCCCAATGGACGTTAACACCTTTGCAGCTGTCAATGCGATTGATTTCCCACGTTTGAATTCCAGGAACAACATAGTACTTAAAGACAGTCAATAAGTTCTGATTGGAATATGATGTGGGAACGGCAAACAGGATTCATGAAGGCCCATTAAGTCCTTCATGATAAATATAATTCTTCGAATTGAACTGGAATCACCTGGTGAATGGGCCATGTACTTTCGAAGAATTTATAGCCTCTTCACTCGTCCTGATGCGAATCGGGGGAGTGGCTGGAAATAGAGATAAAAAAATGACATTAGAAGATGGAGATTACTGGAGGCCAGATTTTGGGGAAAAGTTTAAGATTAATAGTAGGCCTCTGTGGTGATGCAGGAGAGCTTCGAAGTACAGGTGGTGTTCCTGATACTTCTCTGGAACAGGTCCCGGAGCGGACAAGTCTCAGAGACGGAACGAGGAGTCTGAGAAAGAATCGAGATCACTGAGAGACGCCACGTCTTGAGATTGACTACTCTGCTGCTCCAGAGCTGTCCGGAGAGGATCGTTGACCTTATCGAGTGACGATCCAAGACTGTTCCCGAATACGGAACTTAGGAGTCTGGTCCACAGTACCAGCGAGGAGTATTTCTCCGACCGAATGAGCATCGTACGTTCCAGAAAGTTAGAAATTAACATCAGTTTTCCTGGAGCCTACGATTTACGACATTTCTTGTACATAATCCTGTCAATTTGTATATAAGTATTTAGTCTTTTAAAAATCCATATACTTAGATTTGCCGGCGGCCTGATTGTAGAACCCATAATCTTTGCAATTTAAAGTTCTTAGGTTCGATTGCTGTACTGAACATGGGAAGGCAGGAAACATACATGCCATACTTATATCTCCATTGGGGCTTTCAAGTTTTCTGGTTGTTCATCCATGAAAAAAATTTCTTATCTCTGAAAAGTTCTCATAAATAGCAGTATTCGATGATTGTTTTATTGCTTTATAAAAACCTTCGGTTACATAAAGCAATAAAACAGTCATTAGTTTGTTACTGTATAAAGGTCTCTGGAATACAGGGACAAACTTGTATTGTCGATTTATGGTGTTTCTATTTAGTTATCTTTTATCAATATGAGCTTATGATATTTGTAGAATCCTCGATCTAATTTTCTCAACAAAATTCAAATCCGAAACAAGTGCACGACAAACTCTGGGTATAATTAAAGTTCACTAAAATTGGCGAATTATTACGTTCTCATTTTCCTTCACCAAGCAATTGTGAGCGTGCATTTAAGGAATATCCACTCACAAGTACCAACTTTTTTTTTTTTTAATTCAGCTCCAATTCAGCAATATTTCTCGTTCCTAGTGATGATATTTCGGGTAACAACGTTGGTTTCATAACTCTGAAATTCGTATTTGACTTGAAACTCATTACAAATTGTTGCATCTCATTAACTCGGGGACGTCCTACAAAATTTTTCTACTTTCAAACTTGGCGAAATTCGAAGACCTATTTTTGGCAAGTGATTGCGAAATGAATCTGAATTTGATCTAAATCTTCGTATCTCCTGTTCTTTGATAATGCCTTTGGCATATTTTCAGTTCTGAATGGCAGAGAACTAAATTATTAGAGACATGTTTTCCGGCTTCTCATCTCGCCAATATAGTTCTTGATCAAATAGCCCATATTTGACTTTTGATAGAGCGGAACTATTATTTAACTTTAAAAGATGCAAATGATATTTTAACTTTTGTGCTTATGAAATCATTTCTCGGCTTCATAAATTCAAATGAAATCTTATGAGTCTCAATCCGCAGACTCCGCAGTGGATATTAATTGTTGTATTTATGCACTGTAGAGTAATGTCAATTGATTAAAATACATATGCACTTTCCTAGAAATGCCGCATAAATTGAATGGCAGAAAAAAAAATTTTGATATGCAGGATGCGCATAATCGACTTTTTAATTTTTTTTAACAATAATTCTTAGTTTGTCTTTTATTTTTTAATTTTATTTATTAATATATGAATACCTAAATTTACTATTTTTATTTGGAGACATTTTTCAAGCTAGCATCTATATGGTTATTTATCTAGCCTTGATTTCTACAACTCATGAGTTTGATTCCCATTTCTGATATGTCTGTAATATGATTTTTAGAGCCATATTTTAATTGAAATTCTGATACAATATAAATCTTGTGCTCAGAAAGTGACCCTTAATGAAAAGTAAAAATACTAGAAGCTGTTCGATAACTGGCAGCAAATTTATCTCTTACTTTTTTGACTGCCGAGCAAGCAGCCTATGAGTTAACATTCTGGTCTTTAGTTCAATAGTTCGTGGGTTCGAATACGTGATGCGTGGGTACTTCCAATGGTCCTGAATTCACTTTAAACTTAATTCACTTCATGGTTAGTCCCAGTATGAGCAAAAAGTAAACGTTGAATGACAAACCAAACCTAATTTTTGGTTACGTTATTTAATATGCTCTTTTTTTTAATGATATGAATTTATTAATTTGTTTCAAAAATTTGTTTCAAAAATTAATTAATTTGTTTCAAAAAAAAAAAAGAAAAGAAGGCACATGTGCCGTATAATTCATGATACTAAATTCGGAGATTGGCGATTTTTTGGCGGATTTTCTTATGTATCTCGCAACCTCGTTTTTATTATGTCATACACATGGAGACCTATAAGAATTATGCTGAAAATTCTATTTTGGTAACCCTAGTATTTATGTGATCGCGCACGTCACGATACGTCATCTTGGCAACATTTCTGCATCGCCAAAAAATTCAGAGTTTGTAATCATAGATTATACTGGCACCTGTGCCGAAAACAAATTTAAATCAATAATTGCAATATTTGTAAACATTCTCTCTTGAATCTTAAAACAACTTCCTTGCTTACGCTAACATTAAACATTTTCTTTTAATAAATATTACTGAAATAATAAAAAGCAGATTTGTGACACATGGGCTCAAAAGAATTTGTTAAATTTCTTAAAATTGATTTTATTGTTATACAGGACAGCATGAAATATGAAAACCATTGCATAGCATAGTTTTACTCTGCAAGTATAGAAAAATAGTAAAAACATGTGTGCATGGCTATACTCAATAGTTTTTTAAAAATATTGATGAAAAAAAGTAAATAAATTTCTAAATCAATCACAACTCAAATCTAATATGCCAGCGAAGAGCATTAGCAGTTCAAAAGCATAGATATTGGCCATTCCTATTGGCCATTGATCAAAGAATGACACGTAGTCCATCGCATCACGTGGTAAGCATAGTGCTTAAATTTAAGGATTGGTTAGAAAAATTTAAAGGTTTTATACCATAAAACATCAAGAGAGAGAGAGAGAGAGAGAATTGCCCTTCTGCTGTTTGTGAAGTTACCTCAACGCTTCTAGAAAAAAATCCGTAAGATTATAAGGACAAGAATTTACAGAAAATTAAGATTTTTTTGCTGCTGAATCCAAACCTTGGTAATAAAAATATCAAGAAAAATTGTGTATTACAACTGGATTGAAAATTATATCGCTTTTTTTGTAGCTGCGTATAAGGGGAATTTGTAATGAACTAAATTAATTTAGGTTTGTAGATTTTTAAATCACCGGACATTTAAAAATGCAAATACATGCACCTCATTGGTATATTAGAAAACAAATAATAGTCTTCTGAGAAATTTATTTGAAAACTAACTATCACAAACACACAATTTTGCACAGAACATTAAAAATTACTTAAAACAAAAATAATTTGATCTTCAGGACTACTACTAAACACTTTCGACATCAAACAAGATTTCATCCATCTCAATACACCGTTTGGCTACGGGAAATTTGCTTGAAAATTAGTTATCAGTTTCGTTCAGAACATTAAAAATTACTCAAAGCAAAAGTAATTTGATCTTCAGGCTATTACTAAATAACATTCAACATCACACAAGATTTCATCCATCTCAACATTTAAAAAAGTGTCTCTACCATCTAACATTAATTCGTTACTGTAAGCAGTGTGAATCAAGGTATTTATATCTCTTAAATTTACGACAATGAACACACACACACACTCATTACTGTGACTTTAATATGCAACCAATTCGAAATCAGTTTATGCTATTGTATTTTGGAGATAATCTTCAAATTAAGTTACGGCATCGGATTGACATACCATTGTTTTCGAAACAAATAAAAACTTCAATGTTAAATAATATTTGAGGGGAAAATAATTTGGTTTTGGATATCAGGAAAACTCAGAATTCCTTAGAGGACGAAATTGTCAGATGGTGTCAATGTCATCAGATGAAGAGGATTTTGAGTACAAGCATTAAGGAAGATTGCGAAGTTAATAACTTAACATTATATAAAAATTTAGAGGGAGAAAGTTTAACTAAAGGTCTGTGGAATCATTTTTCCTTGATCTAAAATCCATCTGCAGAAATGAGTCAAAAATATTTTTAAAAAACAGCTGCATATTATCTGTTTTACTGTAACTTTACAATAAACTTGTAATAACTATCAAATAGGCATTTTTTTTTCTTTCCTATTTCCAGCGATTTAGAAATTTGTCTATATTCGATCTTTAGCACAGCAAGAAACTGCATTGATGGCAACTTATTTAGTACTATATTCTGTTGTTGCACCAGCGAGCTTCCCTGTACCTAGCCCTGAGTTGGATTCTACATAAAAAAACTTCCAATACTTGGCCTTCCACTCCCAGAGGTATCATTTCACTTGGAAGACATTGTAACACACCCAGTTTTAACATGCCCCAGCCGCCTTTAGCTTCATGACGATTCCCCAGTTAAGCTGGGATTCGAGCTCACTGCTTTCCGATCATGAGAACGACGCTCTACCCAATCAGGCCACTGCAATCCTTAAGGATATTAAGTGGATATGCTATCGGTGATCTAATGGAGCCTACATTTTCGCAGTTTAGAAACAGAAACTAAGTATAATACTCCATGGTCTCAGCTTACCCCTAACAGAAATATCATTTCACGTGGAAGACATTGCAACTGTTGACATTCATGAAGATAAAAAAACTCGCAGCCATACATTGCGACTATAATCTATATAACGTGTCCCAGGTACCGTGTGTTAGCGTGACATATATAATTTTGGTTGTGTTGGGTTGAGATCTTACGGTAATAAAAATGATGCTCCGAACCAGGTAACTCTTGCAGATTAAAGAAAATTTCAGATTTTTTAAAGAAAATATAAAATATAAAATTCTGAATTGAGAGAAAGAGTTTCTAACTTAGAAAGTTTTCCTCGTTAAATATTTAGGTTTATAATTTAATAAAAATCGAATTCGGCATACAAAATTTAAAAAAAATTCAATAAATATTCCAAATATAATTCCCTTTTTTAATATTGGTCCTTTTGACTTACAGCAGAATATCATGCTAATTTAATAATAAGATGGTAACAATTATATGGTATAACACAATAACAATAGACTTATTTGTTGTATTATACAGGGCAATTTGAATTTGTTTTTTAATCAGGCTTATTCTATTGCTTATTAGTACCTATTTTTAAACTCAAACTCTTATATATTTCTATTATTTTGTACTAAGTGAAGTAGGAAAAATTTCCCGTATATCCGATTCATTTCTTTTTTAAGTGCGGAGATATTTTACGTTTATATTTTGGAAAGAGGAAAATTAAAATTTTGACAAATTCCAGGACGTCTGATATAAATTGAGAGAGATATCTTATGCTATTACGAACCGAAGTCTGGATCTTGTTTATATAATTGGGAAGGGAGGGAAGGGATGATTTGATGTTGGTTTAAAAGACTCATTTATCAAATACCAGAATCGGTCTCGTTCTCATATGACAGGTTTTTTTTAAAATAAATTTCTGAAAAATGAAGAATATGATAGCCACTACCCATTGACTACATAAATAATCTCAGCTTAATTTTGTTCAAATATCCCAAGAAGGCAATTGAAACTTAGAACATGATCTCATCAATCAATTGAAGATTTATTTCCCTTGTTTATTTGAGAATATATTCCCTTTTTTATCCAGATAACTATTTTTTTGATTTTAGATGTGCTGTTTCCTTAGGATTTGCAATTTTCTATTTGCTATTTAATGAAGCTATTTTATGTTTAAAGCTTAAAGGTTAATTCTTTATAGCGAGCTACAAAATTTTATGTTATACTTTCTATATAGTTTTGAACTATGAGCAGTAGAAGAATATTAGGGAAATAAATAAAGGTTTTAAGTATTTTATAAAATTTGTTTTTCAATTTATTGAGAGTGATAATGAGCACGCAAAATTCAAAACAAAATTTTTATAGAATAATCTGTACAAAACTGTTTCTTCAAACATTATTAATATGAAGTTTTAATTGCAATTATGTTTTTTTGTATGTTTTCGCGTGTGTTATTAAAATCCGTTGAAGTTAATAAACGCGTTCGTGGGAAAATTTAGAAATGTAGGCTCTTACTCGGTTCATGATCATATAAGTTATATTTTCTAATTGAAGGCCATGATGTCCTGGTTGGTTATGGCGTTCCTTCTTTTTATTGGACGAGAAGGAACGTTAGTCCAATTGCGACTCAAAGATTCGTCGTATTCGCATATAACGGCTGGCACACATATAATATGATATAGTCGCAATGTCTTCCATGTGAAATGATACCTCATGTGCAGACAAGCTAAGGCATGTTTCTTAATTACGATCCACTTTCGGGACTACAATAGCACACCTACTGGGAGACCCAATATATAATGTGTCATCACTTGTTGTAGCACTAAAAAGTGGAAATCCAAGTTGCCGGGTATTATACAATATATTTTCTAGTTGTTCCTTGATGTCGAAGCACAAAAAGGCAGGTAGCATTCAATCAAAGTTAGCCTAATTATTGAACGTGAAATCCTAATTTTTCCTAAAACATTTGTTCTCTCTCATCTGTAAACGCAACGTTTCAAAAAATCATTATGGAAATGTATTGAAATTGAAAGCAAGCATGTCAATCACTTTTTTCTATTATGTTTTTACTTATCCATGATTTTACCTGTTTTCGGAACAAACTTTATTTTATTAGTAACTACACCATATTCCCAATTTATGACCATGTACTTTAGCTTTACCATCGATTTAGTTAGTCAGTGTTGAGTAACAAGAGAGTGAAATCACAATTCCTTTTCACAAGTCCAAGGGTTAAGTTCTTACGCGTTTTTCAAACTTAAATCATTAAATAATTGTATATTGTTCACTAATTATCAAGAGCTTACACGGAAAACAAAACAGCTTGGCTGCTTTAAAATTCATATGACAATTTTCAGCTGTGTTATAGTGTCAAATACTTAACTGTTGTTTTGAATTCTTTAATTGGTGTTAAATTTTTAATTGATGCAATTGTAGTGACTCATATTTAAGATAATGCGAAGGTCGATTTGATTTGACTATATATTCTGTTTTTTACAATCATATAAAAACTATAAAGTCCCAGAAATAAATTGTTCTTTCCATCGAAACGGATTTTGAAATATCTCTATATAATAGATAGTTGATTATTTATTTTTGATTTATTACCTATGCTGTGTTCTGGTGTTAATCTATTGATATCTTTTAAAAATCATATAAATTAATTTTTTTTCATACCAACTGTACCCAATGTCGGTAATGTATTGCACTTCTGAACACTAATATAGTATGCTGAAAATGCCATTCGCTCAATAAAAAACTATAATACAGGATTAACATAAATGCATAGCTGCCAATTCTACTGATTTTTTTTCGGGAAACTCCTGATTTTTCACCCTTTGTCCCGATTTTTCGATAATGTATGAAAATCTACTGATTTTTGGCATTTTTAGAGAAAAACTTAAAAATTGCCGGAAACAAAGTCTATTGAGTTGTTTTAGTAACTTAAACTCAAAATGAGAAAAAATGCTTTGAACAGCAGTTCAACAATTCATTTCTAAAAAATGATAAATTAGCGATCAAATTGCCATGAGTTATTCGAATTTGAAATGTGTTGTTTTTTTATGGACAAGGCATTTGATAATTTCTATATTCCTTGAAGTATTTCTCACTGAATTAAATTTACTTAGTTAATATATTTTTTGTGTTTATGTATGTAAGTAACTTTATAAATTTCATATTTATAAATTGCAGTGGTGTAGTAAATGTTGCCTTATAAAATAAATATTGAATCGTAAATGTGGATGTGTTTATTTTTTACATATAGTATATTCTTTTATTCTTCATAATTCCTTTATGAGGCTGATGAATATTTTATTAAAATATAAGTATTGACACAAAGTATATTTAACATAAATTATTCTCAGAATGTATAATTTAAAGAATAAAATATTTATTTTGCGGTACTACTAATTTAAACTTTCTATTTCAAGCAAAAACGTCGCTGGTAGTGTCTCTTCATTTTTTCTCTCAAAATCAATAGAATCTACTGATTTTTCCACCAAGCTGTGTAAAATGCTTCGCTTTAAAAATTCTATATTTTCCAAATACAAACATACATATGTGAAATGAACTACAAACTCACCAAGTTTGTCTTATCTCCGAAGTAAATCTCCGTAGAAAAATCACCTGTAGAATTTGTGCTCCGGTTGACCATAAATAATTTGAATGGGCAACGGGAGCACTTTGCTTAATACAACATCCCATCTAATGATCATACAATGAATGATATCATTCCAATTAATTGCCTTCTCTTTCCTAAACTACTAATCGAATAAATTATCATCGAATAATTCGTCAAAAGAACACGTCATAAACTGACATAACATAATATTACATTTTAAATTTTGCAATAAAAAGAACTTAAAACAATTATTCTTGCAAAGAAAACAGGGAAATATGGGTAGACGATATTTAAAAATAGAATTGGTATTCAATTGGGGAAAAAGATATTTTTCATGGCAGCGTTTTCTATAAATGAAAATATGAGTGATATGCAAATAAATGCCATGTTTGTTTTTATCTCCATTATTTAAGGAATTATTTAACATCAAAAAATTTTATAGATTTCTTGTATTTGTTTGTAATGTAAGAAATTTTTTTATGAGAATTACTTTTATTCGATTATCGAGATAGTAATTCTTTAATTAAATCTACCGTATATATAATTTAAGAAATTAATTTTACTTTTTCATTAGAAAATAATAATCCATATGACTAGTTCAAAAGAAAGAGTTGAAAATGCATGAGTTAATTCATTTAATTAGTAAAATTGATTTGGCTTTTATCTATACACCTTTACAAACCTTGATTTAATTAGTGACTCGCGTATCAATAAAAAAGTGGCTATCATTAATGTTCGCTATTGTCGTTTAGTCTGAAATGAATCTTGCATACCTTAATCTAATCTCGACCTCAAAGCAAAATGTGTTCCAAAAATAAATCTAATATGTGATGTTAGTCGTCCCTTTTTAAACTTCGCAAAATTCGCTTGTCGGTTCATATGTTTAATGCACCTGTTCCCGCAAGAACGCAAACGATTTCCGATCCGATAATAACCTGTTGCCAATTCTTGCTTGACTAAACATGCACAATAATTCTTCGATATGTTTTCTACCCCATGTCAATATTTGCTCATTGATTTTTTTAGTCTCAAAAAGCCACTTTAATAGAGGAAACCGTGAGAGTTAATTACTGTCATTAATTATTTTCGCATTAATTTAGCTCGATGTAATGAAATATTATATTTATATTCTCTTAAATGTGCAAAACAATAATTTTGACTTTCACTTGCAAAATATATATCAAACATGTTATGAATTTCTGCATTATTGCCTACTTTGTTGTGTCCTGAAATTGAGATATATAGAGCAAAATCACATAAAAAAATTTTGATCTTAGAAATTATTTCGTATAGTCAATTAATATAGAATATTAATTTTGATGAAAAATTTTGTGATTATTAACCATTCAGAATAATCGCAAGATTATTTTATAAAATATCAGTTCACAGTTTTGTAAATATGTTAAGTACTGTATTGAAAAATATCAGTACAGTAAAATCTGAAAGTTTTATATTAGATTCTTTTTGTATCATAATATGCAAAAAAATCAATTTTTTGTTGGATTTAAAAACACATAGTATGAAATACACTCGGTGGCATAGTGGTAGCGCTTCGCTGTCACAGGTCAGAGGTTTGATTCTCTGGCTAGGTAAAGTCGAATCATCCTTATATCCCTTCAGTGGGTCTGAAAATCTGACTACCAAGCATGTTTGGAATTAAATACTGTAGGAGTTTCGTGTTAGGCTGACCACAACATATTCTCCCCTCCCTTCCCCCCCAAGGCCCACGGTCACGAAAACAGACATGGGCCTTGTAGGTCTTAACTGTCGTGCCATTGAGTTTAGTTTAGTAGTACGAAAATTGCAATATTTGAAAATTGGAATTTGAACTAATGGTATACAAAATTCCAGTACATTATAAAAACTGTTAATTTTTCTGTAAATATAATACTGTACACACTCATACAATGATAGCATAAGAAAATTATCAAATTAGCTTGGATGGGTGATGTATTTTCGCCTATTTCTCTCCATGGAAGTTGATAAATTTTGTAATGTTTTTAAGCCATATGTGTGTGTTATTTATGACAGTTGCAAAACCCAAACTCGCTAGATGAATGTCTATGTGAGCTTGGTATTTCTTTCTTACTTTTTGACTTGAATTCTCTTTCTTACCTTCTGACTTAATTTCACTAGCCGATGGCTATGTGAAATTAATTCAGAAGGTTGCGTCTTTACTCTAAATAAAGCACCACGAAGATAAAAAGTGTGTATTTTCTTTAAGATTTCTTCGATAGATGGCACCACCAAAGGATCCATTCCCTCAATTTTGACTTTGATTTGGATTGTGAGAAAATTTTCTCCAGAGTATTACACCTATGGTAAATGCTCAACGACCGACCACAGGACTTCCTGGGAAGGAAGGCCCTAACCACTAGGATATCATGATTTCCCTTTTATAAATAAAGAATATTATCACACTTAATAAAAAACATTGATGTAAGATTTTGATTGTATACTTATAAAATTTGGAAATATAGAAAGTACATAAATTAATAGCGGATTTTTACAATATAAAAATTCAATCTGTAATCTTATGTTAAGATAAATGATATTTCTATATCTTTAATTTAATGCCTTTAAATTTCAAATGTTCAGTTTGATGATCATCCTAATACTAATAGTTGAAAAATTGCTTGTAGTTCACTGATTTGTTTTTCTATCTAATTATTATTTTTTCAAATAAAAATTTTTTTTATTTGTTATTTTTTCATACTTTGATTAAAAAGGAATTGTTTGAAAATTCTCGCGAATACATCATGCATTTTTAATGTAAATCCCCCTTTGCATGAAATATTTTAATTAACTTCACTAATCCTCTGGAAAAGATAATTTCAAGCAAGCACAAAATAACTGATTTATTTTAAAGTTTTGTTTCATTTTAACATCCGATTCAATCCATCCACTTTTTTGAAAAAGTAAATGCATATCATGTTTATGAATTTAGAATTTAAAAACTTGGATGTTTCAAGGTTTTCTCCTTTGCGACGCATGAATATGACCCATTATTTACAAGAAAAATTTCTCACAGATTGGGATGTTTATATATGCTTTCACAGCTTTCAATTACAATTGCTTTACCCTTATGTTACAAGAGCTTTCAGTGGTTGAAGTTGTTCAGCAATAAAATGTGCGATAATAAAAATTCAAGACTTATTAAGGTATCCGCCTGTGTTCGAACCAATTTTTCCATAAAAATTAAAATTCTTTCATCTTATTTATAGATAAATTATGATGTAAAAACATATATATTCGAACTTTTGCTTCATTTCATAAAGAATAGCACTTAAAACATATGGGATAAATTTCATAAATATCCTCATTAATATTTGAGATATCTTGCTAACGTGGGGGGAGGGTGTGTGGAGATTTTGTGGAAAACAAAGTTATGAGAAAATCTCCTTTTAAGTTATCGTCTGGCTTGTAATGGCTATAGTGTGGCTAATTCATTATGAACATATAAGCCAAGTCTCCCTTACCTCATACTTATGGCTATTAATCAGCACATAATAGAAAAACATTAAAAAATAGTTAAAAACTAAAATACTTTTTACTATTTCCGGTTTGAAAAATAAAACTTCCTGTTCCGTTTTTTTTAAAAAAAACTATATAGTTTAAATCTCCTATATTTTAATTTCTGTTTGACATATAGTAAAACGAAAAAGTGTTTTGGAAATTGGTAAACTCTGAATACAACATTCACAAATAAAAACAAAATGGCACATGCAGTCGAAAATCAACTTTTCAACGTAGAAGGATTGCTTAAGATGATGATAACGTATTGAAAATATATAAAATTTAATTAAATTTGCTAAATTATTTCTCAATTGTTATTGATAATCCTTTTGGAAAATACTTTAAAGTAGAAAACTCAAAAGAGAGAGACAAAGGAAGCGATTAAAGAAATATCGATCTTCATTCTACAGGGAAATCAATCATACATTTTTATTTCAAGTTCCGAAATTTTTTCCGTCTACTTTGTAAAATTTAATTTTTTTTTTTTTTCATTTCAATATTCCAAAGTTTTAGGATTAAAAATAGTAGTGGCGGGAAATTAGCGAAAAGGATTTTGACGGAAAAAGAACTAACTGGAACCGCATCGCCAAAGATGATTTCGTACTCTTTTGAGAATAGGGAAGAAGGGGCTTTATCGATTCCCCATGCCCCTTTCCGATGAATTTCTTTAGAATTTGCTTCTCTCGAGTACTTGCACTAATTGGTTTCATTCCATTGAATGTATGAAGTCCCCAAATCCCTCCTTCAACCTCCCCTTTAATTGCCTGATGGCATTCGTTAAGTTTTATTCGAGTGTGTACCTGCCCTTCCCCTCAAACACACGACAGTCCCTCCACATTTCCCTTGTGCGCCGAGTAGTTTCAGAAGCGCTACAGTTGAGAAGCAGCGTAATGAGACAAAACTTGAACTGTTGTAAAGGCATTTACGGAAGGCGACATTGTCTTCGAGAGTTTCCCAAATCCAATTGAGTTCAGTTTCTGTAACACAATCGCAAACGGAACTGAAAACTATTGCGTGTTGTTATTTCTGTTAGCCGGTTGAATTGAAATTGATTTTAATGCCATCGAATAAAAGAGACGATTGAATTGTATCTTCCTACTTTCATACAAAAAAAAATATTTGTTTATTGAGGAAAGGAAGCAATATTGAAATAAATCAACAGTATTCTCTCTTTTCGATAAACTCTTATGTGCAATATCTGAGAAAATATCGATCGGTTTATGCCAGAATCAAACCAAAGATACTAAACACTTTTTTTATTTATTTGTAAATTTCTTTTGATCCGTTTTATCGGAAAAGAAATTGTTCCTAACTATTAGTATGACCAAGCTTTTCCGACTACAAGCTCTCAAGTTTGATTTCAATCACCGTGGAGCAGCGGGAGAGAGATGAGCTCCTAACATTCGTAATAATTTGTTTTTCAGGTTTTGCTGAATGATGGCAGAGAAGTTAGCATCCCTAATTACGAAGCAGTGCGTCCCGGGTTCGAATCCTGGTTCGGGCATGGATGTTACTTTCTCTCTTTGTGTTTGGCTTTCTTCATCACTTCATTTTCGGAGCGAAGAAGGCACACGCACTGGGTGTCCCACTAAATGACACGACATCACTTCGATCATTCTAGAGCTGAATAGGGCAAAAGCCTAAGGGCCGCCGGCCATTAGAATAAAATGTTTTGCATGTATCTTTCAAATACCTAACTAGAGATTATTGTCTTCAAAAACATTTTTAAAAAAAATTATCAGTTTCCATTCATTAAATGTTTTAATGTCTATCAATTCTTTTAAATTAGGAAGAGAAGTGGTTTCAAACTTCCATTGTATGACATCATCTAAAAATATCAATACAATTATGATCACAATAAAAATTAACATTACTGTATTTATATATAATATCATTTATAATATTTATATAATCATATATTAATATAATTATGGCTAGTAATACATTAATATAATTCCAAATTCTGAGGGCATTTGTTTTGGAATTGCCTTTTTAATGATTACAATTCTGACCTCCAATTTAAGAATTCCTTATTTTGAAAATTATTTACTTCTGGAATGGGTGCTTGTATTTTGGAATCAAATTTATGCCATTCTTTGTTCAGTTAGCACACATATGCAAAAATTACTTACCGATAGACAAACTAAATCATATTTTGTTTGTTTTGTATAACCATGTGTAAATCTTGACATTTAATAATGTTTAGTGCTTTCAATCATAATTCGGTTATGTTTGTGTGTCTTTCTTTCAATAATTAAAACGAAATGCCAAATCTGTGTGAATTTTTATGAATGTCCTAGTACTCTATGTTTTCATCAAATAAGTATAAAGTAACGTATATTTCCATCAAATTGATTTGTGATTGTGCTGACTACACTTTTCATTAGCAAATCTATACCTCTTTTTAATTAGTCAATTTTTTTATAAGTTTATTATCTCAAAAGCGCATTTTTATGTATTGTATGAAATATGTTGTTGTTACTAATGCCAGATTGTCCAGAAAATCTAAATAATCTTCATAAATCCAAAAATTTGCAAAAAGTCTAAAAACAAAAGAATATTCTGAAAGATATCGTCCTTTTTAAAATCTAAACAAACTAAATTATAAGCTGGGCTCAACCTGTCAGCTCCATTGTATGAACCACAAAGCCAGTTGTCCTTCCTCAGACTTGCCCACAGCCATATTTCAAAAGTATAATGCGTGACCACACGTGGCACACGTTGTCCAAGGGTTCTTCGTCAATCGACAGATTGAATTGCTTCCCTGGCCGGCTCGCTCTCCGGATCTTTCGCCGATAGAAAATATGTGGTCCATGGTTGCTCAACGATTAACCCAGATAACATCCCCAGCAGCCACACCAGATCAACTTTGACAATGGGTGGATTCTGCCTTGTCTGTTGTAAAATGCCAAGACGTGTGACAACGGTGATCACCAACAACTGACAGCTTGGTCTACTGATTTTGGCAATAACCACTCTTCACAGAAGTCCAAAAATTTAATCATTTGATACTTGGTCAACATGTTATCTAGAAAATAAATTTTGTAGTGATATCTCTTGTCTTTCTCGATGCTGCAATTTGGGTTGCCAGCGATGTATATATAATTTCTTGTTTCATAAATCTGCTATATGCATTATATAAATGATATAAGCAAAAGTTTTGAATTAAATCCATAATTTCAAAAAACATTTTCTTTCATTCTGAAATTTTATTCGAGATTTCAAAAGAAGTATTTCCTATGAATTTACAATTTTAAATTTTAACTTATTTCATTCAAGTATACATTATCACTCTGCATTCGGAGTTGAAAAAGATAAATAATAACATTTTGCAATACTGGGTAAGCTGTATAATTTTCATATATTTTGAAATGTCCTATTCTTTATATTTAATATAAAATTTTCACTGACTAAAATACTATCTTATGAGAAAATTGAATGCAACTGTTTCAGAAATAGAAATTTATTGCTTAGAAGGCATTAAAACATTGTAATATCTCATCACCTGATTTCTTTTACTATAACTTCTACATTAATATTGGAATTCAATATATTAAACTGATGGACGGCACCCTTTATATATCTTTGATCGAAGCTAAGAATATAGCTACATAATCAAAATAAAAGAATATCGTAAAATTTTAACATTATGTTACAAATAGAATCTTTTATCAAAAAAGATATGTTTATTTTTATAATATCATTTTAACATGAATTTTTAAAGTTAAGGGAGACATTTCAATTTACAGTTACATTTACCTCCTCAATGTGCTATAAATAAACAGTTTTCTTTTCCGTCAAAACATGCAATCAGAATATAAATACATAAAAAACCTTATTGATTTTTCTAATATAATATTCAACTCAAATATTTCTTGCATTTAAATCCAAAAAAATGAATTAAAAATGTTTTCTTTGTTGAAACAAAAACAATCCTCAAAAATTTAAATTTACTTTGAATGAATTTGCTTGAAAATATTGTGTGTTCCTTAATATTCCTAATGAACCAAACATTGCAAATGGTTTCAAACTAAGAACATAGGCAATATATATATATATATATATATATATATATATATATATATATATATATATTATATATATATATATATATATATAATGAGAAAGAGAGAGAGAACTATTATTAATAATATTATTAAAATCTAGTAAGATTTTTATAAGTTATAAGGGTATTTATTTTCTGCACATACTAACAAAAATTATCTTGGTTTTTGTCAAATAATTTATTTACAACAATTGTTAACCATGTTGAAAGAAACTAAATTAATTTTTCTGTATAAAGGAGCTTTTTTATAATTGAATATCAAATGAATTGGTCTTTAGTTTAATAATTATGTATCAGTTGATTATAATATCTATTACTAGTTATAATAAAGATTATAAATCATTTCAATAGTTAAATAGCCTTCAAATGAATCGATATCAATAATTAATTTAATATATAATCTCAATATACTTTTTACAAAAAAATTAATGTTTTTCTTTTCCTCCATTATTATACACGCACGATTTTAACCATATAATTGCATTTAATTTTAGAAATGCCATTTTTCTTTCATAAATCTTAATCTCTCGTGATATACTAGATATTTAATGGAATTCAGAGTTTTCGATATTGTATATATTTAAAAACTTCAGTCAATTAACATTCAAAATTTTGTGCTGCCTGTTGCTTACAAACATAAATATTTCTCTTTGATCTTAATATTTCGCCATTTCATTCAAAAAATATCTTAGCATGAATCTTTTGACAGATGATCGCGCCGCTCTTATAAAGTAAATTGGCCCTTTTGAAGGAGACACCTCTCTATTTGTCAAATAAATTGCTCCTAACATAGGGAAGTTTACAACAAAGATTTCCCTATAGGGATTACGCGAGAGGAAAGAATAGACTGCATCACACACAAGCATGTAATTCTAATAGTTCTTTAACTCATATTCGTTTTTCTCAGGTAATCGTTTTCGAAGCAAGAAATTTTGTGTTAAATAAGATATGGAAATGATTTCTAAAGTGGATCTGTGAATTTAATGTTCGTGAGAGAAGTAAACATGAGGTAGGTTTAATTTTTGAGAATGTTTACTTGTTCCATAATATTGCTTCAATATTCGCATAGGTGGACTAAATAAATATTAGAATTTTAGGATAATGATTTATATATATATAATTCAGAATATTAAATTAATATTTTTAATAATATTTTTTAATTTATATGTAATATATATAACTACGTAAACACACGCGAAAGGATTCACATTGCTGATGGTAACCCAATGATTGACTGTGATTTGCTGAGGAGGTTTCCACACATACACACAGTAAATTACCTTCATCTCCAGTGGAGTTCATACGAGAAATATTTTTCATTTCTAATTTCTGTATGCTTATCTATTATGCCTCGTGTGTACTGAGCTTTTAACCGAATGATTTTTCTCTAATCTTCAGCTCAATAGTTCGAGGGTTTAATTCTCACTTTATACACTGACCAAGCACTTCATTGATGAAATATTTGGTTCCATCGTCACTCTATGGCCATTTTTGCCTTCTCAAGATAGTTTGATAGGGTTCTTTTATTTTTTTTCACTGCTAATATCCAAATTCTTAAGAGGATTCGAAACTAGGAGCTTATAAACTGAATGTCGAGCACTTATTAAGTAGCCAACGCAGAACTTGATGTACGAGTATATATTAACCCTTTTATTATTAAACCACTGAATATTTCTCTTTATTACTTGTCATGTGTGTTATTGTTACCTGTTACGGTTACTAAATCTACTAGTTTTATTACGTGTTACATTTACGTGTTATTTTTACCTGTTACGGTTATTAAGGCTACGTGTTATTATTACCTGTTATTGTTACAGTCACGTGTTACTTACTTATTGTTGCAGATAATGGTATTTGCTTATATGAAAACTAATATTTATTTGTTAATGATCATATCCTCGTTGACACTATGGAAAAGGTAACAGTAGAGAGTAGTACTATAAACAGGAAAACTTATTTCTGTAATGTAATATTATACTCTTTATTGTTATATTTTCCTTAGCATCACAACAATGATATAATTGCATATAAATAAAGATTATTTTCTTCTAAGCAAACACCTTATTCAGAGTTCTCTCAGTCGCAATGAATATTACTTCAGCTTAAGAGTTTTATATAGACGAAAAAAATCCGTGCCGTTTCTACTATACAGAAACCATAAGACCCGGCAATTTTCAAACAAATAATTTAATCGTCAAACCTACTCCTTTCTTCGTTTTCAACTGATTCACTACTTGGCTGAGGCTGATATTTATACTTTCTCAGTATAGTCACTGGAAATTTCTATAACATTCCTGTAGTATACTTACGGTAACTCTGCTCCTATTGGTCTGTTAACGCGAAACTTCAAGAATGTTGGCATATGTTTTGTCACCAAAAATATCGCCAAACGTTTCTAATCTGTCTACTATTTTAAACTTATTTTTCAGCTCTGAAAACTGCTATTTTATCAGAACAATAATTGTTTGGAAAACAATTTCACAAATAAAACGATAACAGTATACTAAAACAGGAATTAAAACAGAAATGTAAGACATCCATGCAAATATTTAAAAGATTTTTTGTGAAAATATGTTACTACAAGTAATAACCATGTAGTTCTATTATATTTGATGCAAAGATAAGAAAAACTTGCAGTTATACTGAGCCAAATCTATAAACTGTGATTGTAAATAAAGTAAAAATATTGAGTTAGTAAAAAATATACAAAGTAAATTTAACAAACGCACCATATTCCCTTTAATGATTGTGCTGCAAATTACATTCAGAGTAACTTGAATCTATTGTGGTTATTTTACGACTACAAAATTTCAGTTAAACTGAGTTTGGCTTATTAATGAAGGGGATGATTAATATATACATTCCATTATTCATAAGTCAACGAAATTGTAAGTTTCACGCAAGATTTTCCTGTTCTGGTCATTAATTCAATTAATATTTAAACGAAAGTTCTAAACTTCAATGTGAAATATTAACTAAATTAACTATCTAACCAGGATCTGTAACTAGAAATGCGTGCAAAAGTTTGACATGAATTCTGATGAATTCTAAAAATATTTTGAAGCCATGTATCACATAAACCTGAATAAATTTACATATTTCTAATTTAAATACTTATTTTTTAAAATTATTATACATCGCAGCTAAGTTTGTTAAATTATTTTTAAAGATTTCTGTATTAAACGTAAATTTATTGGTTAACTTGTAAACACTGCAATAATAAAGTCGAGGAATTTTGCCATAATAATGAGTCGCGCGAGACCCAAATCTGCACTAGTAATGGAGCGAAACTTACGCCTGAGTGTTGGTCTCGGCAAAACTTGAAATAAAAATTGTTTCATTTCGATATTTTGATTACTCCTTTCTTGTATTTAATTGAAAACAATAAAGCTGATTTGAACACCTTATGATATTATTTATACATGAGTGTAATGAGTAAAGTGATATAACAATCCGCTTAGAATGGTAGCTTCTGGGAAAAGGCTCATCATTTTTCTTTTAAAATTGCCATCTGTAGATGGCACTAAAAATACAGAAATACATATATGTCATCGGGTTTTTCTTCCTTTCTGTGGTTCAATAGTGCTTCATTTTTAAATTAAAAAAATTTTTTTTTAATTTAAAAATGAATAACTTTCTTTTTTAATTTAGAATAACTTTTTTTTAATTTAAAAAAGAATAACTCAAATAACTCTCATTCTTGGAAAAGTATTTTCGCCCATACAAGTTTAAGAATTTAACCTTTCCACAATACGCAGCCGTGATAGGAAAGAAACAGGTGACAATGTTTTGAACTTAACCACTATTATAATTTCAAAATATGATAAATTTATTATATTCAATGGTCCATATTTAATAATGAAAATTTTCAAGCTGTCACAAAAGCTCATTTAATTTGTCTTTAATTGATCTATACTTTAATTCATTGTATTTCAAAAAACAGCATTTTAAGAAAAGGTAACTATCTAATTTTTTCGATTCGCAATATACTCTTGAATGCTTAGTTTCCGCTGCACGCCATGCAGTGCTAATTATATTACTGTCCTAAGGATTTTGTAAAGCATTTTAACGTTCATCACATGATTACTTTCCTGGAGGACATTTTACAGATAGTGGGGGCCGTCGTATTTACGTTTCGCAAAAGAGGAAACCCGGAAAGCTCCTGAGCACACTCCTAAGCCGACGTAGATGCAGTAGTTAAAAATTCAGCCTCTATCTCTTTTTGTTCAACAGTGACTGGAATCAAACCGGAAATTCTTCGTTCTAAGGAGCTATTCCAACTATTAGAGCCTGGTGGCCACACACATTGAAATTTATGGTAATCAATTATTCACTGCTTTACAAATTTAATAGCAATCCTTTTAAAAAAATAATCTCTTCGCCTTGAAAGAGTCCGAAAAGTTGGCCATCATATTTTTTTAAATGATCTATAAATTAAATAACCGGTCAAAAAGACAAAGCTGTAAAACTGATTGTAACTTGCATGTGCAGACATCACTGAACTTGTTATAAGCTTCTGTTCTTCCCAGTTTTGTGTGGGTATAATCTGCGTTATGGTAAATCTTGTTTATGGGTTTTTTGTAAAAATAAATTAATATTATCGCAAAAATTATTTTTACGTTTGTTTTTCATAATTATTTTTTTAATTCTAATATTTATTGTATTAATGATTGTTTTTTTAAATAATATATCTCACAAATATACCAATTCATTTTCACAGCTAAAGTTGTACTTAATATTTTTTTTTCTTCCAGACAGGATTAGAATAAATTCTATTCTTGTCGAAATAAAAAAATAAGTAAAAGTGAAAAGAAAAATCAAACCTTGCTTGAATGCTCAGAATCAAACTTTCATCTTAAGTAACCTGCATACAGGTTATCTTTATGGCTCAGAAAAATGAAGCTAAAGCGGTCGAAAATTCCTCGCCAAATAATGTCCTTAATGATGGGGATTTTGATTACCGTAACATAATTATTTAGCATATTATAGAAGCAAATAATTAATGAAGTCATCTTTTCCGCTTTTTTAATGTTGATTTTTGGAAAGTAATAAGATTTTCTAAGTTCGTGATATTCGTTTTAGTGCTTAAAGCGTAGCAGTAGGTAGGATTAGTTAAGAAAATAAATTACTTCATAGAAGTTTATTAGCTCCTATTATGAGTCTTGCCTTTATTTTTAATGAGATTCAGCCATCTTAGAAGTTTTTCTTCCCAAATTTAATAAAAGAAAAAGCTTAAGTGCATGTAAAATACTGTGTGAGGTAATATTATACGTGTAAATTATACGCCTTAGTGTATCACACTGCGCATAATAATATATTTTTGATTAATTAATAAACCGATTTTTCGCTTTAAATGAGCAACAATTCTTAAAAATTAACAATTATCATGGCAAAAAATCCTGTTATATTTTTTCATTTCTTGGTAAAAATAGCGTTCAAATCATTTGGTCATGGATTCCTTAGCCAGGATTTTATTTATTTATTAGAAATTCCCAGAAATTTGGTTATGGTGCCATTATTTATCTAGCCTTAGATAATTCTGAACTCAACAGTTTAAAAAAACAACTGCAGACCACGAATCAAGATGAGTTGCATCAATCATTTGATGTTGTCTACACAGAGTACATGAGGGAGAGTCTCTAAGTCCAAACCTATGCAAATATGTGGGCAAGCAGTCATGAAGTCAGGCGGAAGAAGTCAACAACTGAGCTTCTAGGGAAATCGGAGATGAGCTGTGCATCCCTGAGCAGCGAGGCCAATGTCTTACTGGCAGAGTCAAATAATCTTTTTCCTTATTTATAAGAATTAAATAACTCAACTACAGTTGCTGATGAGAGTGGAATTTCATATAAGGAATACAAACTTTTGTTAGGTTTATACATCATAGCTTATTCCTATCTGGACACGGACTTACAATACGAATATCAAATAAAGAGACAACTACATGTTTAGATTTTGACTGTGATAGTGTCCGTCAACATAAAACCTATATAACTCGACTGTTTCAGGGGACACGACAAGCCTGGATATTTTGAATCTTCTCATCCGGCTTTTTTCTGGTCACTTAATCCATTTTCAATGGATTCCATCTCTTGTTCGGGTGAATGTAAATGAAAGGGCTGACTACATGACCAGGACTGCAGCTGAGGATGAGGTGGGACACTTGTGGGACTCTCATTATATAACGAGACTTCCTTCCTTAGGAAAATGGAATTAAATGAATTTGGAAGGATTTCTCCCCATCATTTGTGGGACTTTGGAAGAAGCCCAAACTAGTATTTTCGGCTTATGCATAGAAAATATTAAACGGCTACATAAGTGGCCATCTGAAAGCATTCACTTTTCAGCAGGGACAGAAGATCTTCTCTGACTACCATTGGTGTTGGGCTGACAGGTTTGCACCGGTTCCTATTTTAGTTTGCATTTAAATAAGGATGATATAATCTATTATTTTTAGACTTATTGTATATTTTTGGGATTTAAAGATTGTCTATAGTTTTGCTAGACACTCTGGGATTAGTAACTACAACACGGTCTCATAAAATTATCAGTAAGTTTTCCACTAACTAGTAACATCATTTAACTAACATTTGTTTAAAATAAGTTTTTTATGATATTAAATGTTTTAAGTCACGATAAATTATAAGAAATATTCTCAATTTCTTTCGGCGTCAGGTTTACTAAAAACAAGATGCCAACCTCTTGATTTTGACTTTATTGTATACAATTTACAATGGGAGAGTGGCAATTTACATGACTGGTGCAGTTTGTCGCATGGTGATTCTTTTTGGTACATAAATATTGATTCGAGTGGGACTAAAGTATGGGATTTTCTAGTTTAAAGTGGCCTAGCTGGAAGCCGAATGTTAAGCGCTCTTGCCTTCGGTTCAACAGTTCGTGGGTTCGAATCCCACCTTTGGCATGGACGTTTGTAGTGGTTCGGAATCCACTTTAAGCCGTAGGTCCCGGTCTAATTAGCCCTCGTGTGCAAAAAACGACCGTTGAGCGATAAACCAAACAAACAAAATAAAACAAAACAAACTAGTTTAAAGTGGGATTTAATTTTTAAGTGAGTTATCCGACGGGATTCGAGTTTAAAGTTTATTCTGAATAGCTAATCATCCCTACTTAAAATATGAATCGAGTGCATGAACTGTGGAATTGAGGGACAGAATGTTAACCCTTCAGCAGTCAGTTTGTTTTATTAAAAGAACATTTTTTACAACTATAAAGAAGAATTTAGTACTAGTAAAATTTGGAAGATATCAATTGCATCTAAGCAGACAAATTTGTGACAAGAAGAAAGCTCACTATTGGTTAATCAGTATTGAAACCAAGTTTATGGTTGAAAGGATAACTTTAATCCTCCAATAGATCATAAATTTGATTCTCACACCAATTTTGGAAATTTTTAATGATCTGAAATCCCTTTTATAAACATATGATTTTGATAAAATTGGAATTCTATAAAAATCAATTCATATTGATAATGCGACCAAGAAACAATCAATGTTAAAGATTAGTAAAACATAACCTATGTCATTTCACTGCAGATAATTTGTTTTTAACTAACGTATTTTAACTGCACCCGTAAGCATTTTTAATAATACCAAGCTAAAGAAATAAGGACGAAAATGTTTGCTTATTTTAACATTTTTCTACAAATTGCATTTTTGATCACAACCGTGAAACACTAATATAACTTTCAAAACTCACGTTTCAAAATGCTGCTTTTATAGTTTTTCCTATGGAATTTATTACTTGAAATATTTTTCCAAAACAGTTTACTATGCTATAATTTCTCGGTAAATTTTATTAAAACAAAGGCACGTGAAAGTTGCGAATTCTTACCGAATTTATGATTAAGCACTCGCATCTCTTTAAGGAAATAAATGGCGAGAAATTCATGAAGTAATAATAATAAGTTTTATGATCATTTTTAGATAAATGAGAATGATATATTAAAACCACTCGCCGAGTTCCAGATAAATAGCCATTAAAATATATTTATGTACTCTTTAATATCCGCTTTTGTTTCCTTTCAAATGATTGTTCAAAATATAAAGCATTTATTCTTTCTTAGTAAATATTTTCGATTTTTCCTTCCATTTGGAATATTAAAGTATAAATTTCAAATGAAATTGCACGCTACACGCGCATAAAAAAAACGTAAAAAAGCTTTTACTTAGTTTGGATTAGTTTTGCAGTAAATTATATACTATCGTGATTCGAAAGTGAGAAAATTCTTTTAGAAATATTTTGGATATTTTAATCTTATAAATCACGATTGATAAATATAGCATATAAAACGCAATCTAATTTTCATAATTGAATAAAATATTTTTGAATTTAGATGATTTTTTTACTGTTTTGGTGATATAATATATTTTTTTATATGTTTAATATTCTATCACATTTCAGCTAATTTATTTCCTGTTTAGTTAAATTTCTTAAACAAATACAATTCTAGCAAATCATATGTACACAGATATTCTGTCATAAAAAAACATACAGAAAGAAATTAAGTAATATGAAACTTTACCTACATGTAGTCTTTAAAGAGACAAGAAAATGATTACAAATTTCGAAGAATAGATTGCTTTATTAAAGAGATATGTGGCATGAAATAACCTTAACAAATCAGTAGGCAATAAATATACCCCTGGTTGTTATACAAAAAGAAACACGGCGTTTCACTTAATCAGTGTGGTTACCTGACCACCAACGGAAATATCATGCCATAATCTTTATCACGGGACAGTAATGCACTAATATCCCCGGTCACCGTTCCATTATAAGCTTATCCTGTACACGATCCTTTGGCGAGAGGTTTGGCTAAAGGAATGCGAAAATCCTGATATTAGTTTCATTCCATTTCGTACTGCCGCACTTAAATGGCCGATGAAATCTCGGTAATTAAACGTAATAAAGGTTTTATCAGTTCTTATTTCGTTAAATTATTTTAATATATATGGGATAAATTATTACAGCTTGATACATTATGAAAAGTTTCGAATATCATCAATGTATTCAGAATTTTAACATGAATAACAAGAAAACTATTTCAGCTAACTAATCAGAATATTTCGGAAGTTGTTATACATCTGATAAGCATTATAACGTTGATTATTTGATAGAATGATTTCAACATTCAAATTTAACATTATTTATGAAACAAATTTTGATATTTTCATTTGCCTTGGGAATAAAAGAAATCAAGCTGACTGATGGCGGAGTGGTTAGCGTCCTCAACTGTGAAACAGTGGGTCCCCGGTTCGAATCCTCTGTGTTCTTTTCTTTCTATTTGTGTGTGTGTGTTTCTTTATCTTTCGAGGTAAAGATGGCACATTCACTAAGTGCCCCACTATATAAGTTGCAATGAGCTATAGTGGCTCAGTAGCTTCACGCTGCTTCCCGTTCAGATCAGCAAAGTGAAACATCATCTGCCACGGACAATGATTGGGAGGGTGACCACATTTTCCCTCCATGGGTTGGGGACATGTCCACGTTAATCTGCGTTGGACGAAGTGCCTCCGCTGGTGTGCATGGATGTGGAGAATAGGGTGCCAGCTGAGGTGTGACCTGGTTACCTGACCGTGGTACAAAAGGACGAATCACTTGGTAATGGGCGAGTACTCCACACCCGTTAACCTAACGGAATAGCCCGGAAATTGTCTGCACCGTTGCATATAACGTATAAGATTCAATGACTTTCGCCCATTGTAGAGCTGAATAACATTAATTCCTAAGGACTGCCGGACATTAGGAAAAAAAAATTCAGTACGAAATCTAATCAAGCAATCTTATCCGAAAACCAACCGGATATTTTTAAGCTTTCCCAGATATTTAATTTATACAATTTATTGGCTCTTTAAATGTAACCATATTGTTACTCTCAATAACATAAACAATTCTAATTCATAAGGTTTTTAAACTTCTGAAAAGTGTTTTGAAAACGTATCAGAATATCATTCTCAGTGTAATTAAAAATTGTACTGAAATACTTAAACTACTTATGTTTTTAGATCACTTTTATTGAAAAGTGAAAAGGGAGAAAAACTATAAATTATTATTACCCTGATTAATATACTGTCAATTTCTCTACCGGAGAAAGCTACTGATAATCTTGTCACTGAGAATTATGGCTATTGGCAATGTATTAGAAGAGGTGCCTTCCTTTTAACACCATGTCAGATAAAATTTGTTGTACCCAAAAAGTTTAATATGTGTAACTTTTATTGAAAAAATCCTGTTTTACCATATCGAACTGCATTTTCTAACCAAAGAATAATGTCACATTTTTTTAAAATTCTTTTTCATATGTGAGACAAATTTTATTAAATTTCTTATCATTTTACTTTCTGTATATTGCTTAAGCCTTGTAAAATAGAGCAATAGCAAAATAAGTTGTTACTAAAACTTTCGAAAATTCATAAATTTTATCAATACGAGACAGCATCGAAATTTAGCGATTGTAAAATTCAGTTTTCTATTTTTGACTAGAATTTATAACATGAAACTTGTTCCTAGTGCTTATATGACGACAATGTATCTTGGATATTTTATTTCTAATTTTTTTTTTCCTTTTTGTATGAATTTCCCGATTTAAAAGGATCAGAATTTTCTGTTTCAAGTACTACTTTGCTTGTTTCCTTGTTTTCATCATTTTTATCATTTCTCGTTATTTAATAAAACAGAATTATTTTGACGTCAAGTTTTGCACTTGTAATTTAATTTTTCGTAAAATATTGGATCGGCTATTTTTTTTAAAAAATGTCCTTTATATGAAATTAGAGAATGGTTGGTTGATTAAAGTCAAAACAATTAATGTCTAGATCATAAAAGTCGTGTAATTACTTCAAATTAAAACATTTCTCATTTGATAATTTTTAAAATATTTTAATTTAGTTTTTCTTTAATGAAAAGTAAAGAAATTATCGTCTTCGCAAAACTATCTGGAAAAGGATATTAAAATAGACTCCTCCGTTTGAAGAAAAATTTCGATGAATGGTTTCATATAAATTTTTGCATCTTTAAATTTTGTTTCTTTTGAAGGCTACTTTTCTTACCTACATCGTAATTTATAAAGAATTTATTTTCCGTGAAGAAAGTCTTAAAGCAATTTCTATTTTATCTCGATTAAATTAAGTATAAAAGTTGTGTTTATTTAGTAAAAAATCAAATATTTACTATTATTAAAAAATACATACAAATTTAATTTATTTTGTTCTATTCTCAATATCCTATTTTTCGTTAATTTAGAATTACTTTAAAAGACTGAATCTCATGTTCATTTAAGTATTGGGCACCACATTTGTAACTGTATGGATTGTCAATAAAATGACCATGGCTTCTGATACCACTGACGCTGCTTTACACACAATAATTCATTCAATGATATGGTCAGTGGCGAACCTAATGCAGAAATAGCATGTGTCGAGTTCGCAGATGAATGGCTGGCACTCGTGCTCTCCGTTCAACAGTTAGTGGGTTCAGATCCCATCTTAGGTATGAATGTTTATAGTGATATGAAAGACTCTTTAAAATCTCAGTGATTAATCAGACCTCGAACTGAAAAAATCACCAAGTGCCAAGTAAAACGAGAAATAGTGTTACATTGCGTTTTAAGATGAGCCGCGGTTCTCTTTATATTATCGTAAAGGTATGGGTATTTAGGAGATCTTGCTGGAACTCTGTCAGAATGTATTCCAAAAATGTCATACTGGTTCACCATCTATAATGATGGAAAGGGCTGCTAGTTGATACACATGTCTCCTCGGTGCTCTGAGCAGTGGTTGTTTTATTTCTAATAAAACCCACGATTCTTTTATTTTAAGGCATTCAAATTCTACGATTGCAGTAGGATAATATCCAACTACCTTTTTGAATTGTACTGTCCACCATTAATACAGACCTTTGTGGCTCCAGTGCGTTATCCAATATACATTCATACCAATATACATTTTATGTGATCTGATTCCATACCAGATTTCACCATAGTGAATGAGCATCAAGCGACTGCTATGTCACCATGCTACTGTCGATCGTGTATGCTACTTAGACAGTTATACTTGCAATCCAATTTCAATTTATCTCAATGCCTAGGCGTATAAGGTATATCATTACTAACAGAACTTGTTGCACGTACTCATTATTCAGGAACTGCATTAAAAACTACGTGAACCGTCTGAGGTGTTAGAGAGTTATGGGTTTGGAAGCTTTTTCCTATTGAGTTAACTGAATTGAAGCTAGGTAATTATGACTATACGGGTCGATTTTCCTGTATCTGGTTGAAATTGTAAGAAAAAAAAAGTCTTGCGATTCTTGAGAGATTGTTTTATCGACTCTCAAACAATTCTTGGGTTATTGAAGCGTGGTAGAATAAATTTATCCAACAAATGACATTTTGTTGTTTTTATTTCAATTTATCATGATGTTTAATTATTTGGTCCCGGCATTTTATCTCTTTGCATCAAATTATCAGATATACATCGTTATTGAAGAGTATGGCATTAATTAAAATTACATTTAATCATTTTTTCTAATATTTCATCTTGCGTTTTAAAAATCTTCTTCCATAAAAAAATTACGTAAAAACCAGTGAAAAAACACAATTAAAAAAAAAAAAAGAATCCTTACATGAGTCTTTTTTTTATTTTCGATATCGATTTGGATTTCCTTTACTTCCATTAATTAATGTAAGAGTAATTAAAGTGTAAAAATTAAAACTTGCTAATGAAGGATGGTCGTGAAATGATCACAATGAAATAAGATATAGCTCACGTAAATATAGTTAAGATATACAATTCAGCAGAAATTCATTAATAATTAATCGCTTAACGTGAAATATTATTTAACTTGAAATGGATTTTTATTCAGCTATATATTGTTTATCAAGATTAATACTGTCATTCAGTTACCTAAATTTTTAAATATAAAATAACTTTAAAAAGAAGCATTGTTTTGAATTATAACACAAGAAGCATTTCTCCTTCAAATCAAATTGCGTTTTATTTTATTTATTCATATTAAATAGTTAATTATTAGTGTAATAAATTTAAAATTTCAGCTTCCTGATTTTTTTACTGAAGAGGGTTAAAAATTTTATTTAGTAAAATATTCTATTTCTGTTATTATAAGTTTTATTCTATTTTAAAAATTTATACTAATGCGTGCGTCTTTACATTTAGTCTATAAATTTATTCAGTCCATGGAGTTATTTCAAAATTTAGAATGATTTTGAATGTTTCCAGAAAAGAGGATTCTATTTTAACAAGACCTACATCTTTTAAATACAAAATGATTTCTGTATTTTTAAAGTATACTCAATCCTGTAAAATCCCTACCCAACGAAAAATGATGCATTTCATTTTTAGACCGTATGCGACGTCTAAAATGTAGAGTGCATTATAGTATTTATATACATGAATTGGAATGTGACTCCTGCTTCAATGATACTTATTTTAAGGATTATTTTTCGGATATTTCAATTCCTTATAACATTTATAAACAAGATCTACCAAACATTTTCTTATATTTATTATATGCTTCTTATGATACGTGTTTTCTTAAGGTTTTCGTCAGAAGTTGTAGAATTTTAAAACAGATATAATATTTTAAAATTTTATTGCGATATATTACACTAATATTTAAATATATTAAGAATATTAACCAGCTACAAACAAGCTATTTGTGAAATTAAGTGTTTAATACAAAAGATATTATGATGGTAAGTACTGTAATATTGAACATTTAATTAAGTGGTTTATAGAATATTCAAAATATATTGAAATTATGTATGAATAAAATTAATAATATTTAATTTTGATTAATTTTATTTCATTTTGAATATTTTAAGGCATTCATATGATTTCTTATATAACGTAAAAAGAAATCAAAAGGTAAAAATTAAAATTACTTTTATATATATGTATCTAAAATTTTTTAATTATCTCATTTAAATTATAGTAAGTTTTTTGACGTTTAAAATAACGATATAAATTCTACCATCATGGTATTTATGCACTACTTCAGTATCGAATCCATTGATTTCCAATCACAAGAGTGACGCATTTCATTATTAAGTGCCATGGCAACAGATGTTGGCATTACAACTACACCCCGTAGATACTGCTTATCAATTACAAATATAATTAATTAGTAATTAGAGATGTATTAAGGAATTCACTTTCAACCGTAGGTCCCAGTCTAATTAACCCTCGTGTGCAAAAAATTCCCGTTGAGCGACACACAAACCAAAGCAAACATATGTATTTAATAATGTAATAATTACGTAATTAATAAGTAACAGCAATTATACTCATAATGTAGTTTATGCTGCTTATTACTCCAAAATAAGTGGTATGATTTATTTTGATGCAAGATCCAACAAATAAGTATTTAAATGCAGTTAAAGCTATTAAACATAATTTTAATACAAGTATTTATTGTTTCATTAAAATAATACAATATTTCAATGCAACGAGACATGTGTTAAAATTCTTTAATAATGTTAAGCTATACTTTTATTTAAAATCAAAACCTTTGTGAGAAATTAAAACTCATTAATGATATGTTTCTTGCCTCCCTTTTTTTTGTCAAATAAAGTAGCAAAGCGAAGCCAATTTCTTCATAAGAAGGAATTTTTATTGAAAAACGATCACTTGACGAAGCCAACACCTGTGCTGTCATACTCCTCTTAATACCAAAACTATTAAAAAACATTCAACTTTGTGAAATATTTTACATCTTTAAAGCTTCTCAAAACGCTAGTCTTATTCTGAACACTATATAAAGAACATTGTGTTCCTTGTAAAACAGTTTTGAAATCTTAAATTATTAAAGTAATAATTTCAAAATCACGCATTAGCTCATATAATTCATTAATTTTTGTAACAGAACATTGCTGCTGTGTGCTATGACAGTTCAAATGTCTTGTTAAGCGAACTTGATATAGTTTTTACAGTCATTTTTTAAGAGCCGTATCTTGTTGAAGATTCAGTCATAAAGTACAATGTGCAATTTAAGTTTTTAACGAAAATGCAAATCTGAAAAATGATAAATTTTAACGATATAAAGATAACGGAAATTCGAGGATCGCAAATTTCAATTTCTATTTTTCGCTGTTTAGATCTTTTGTAAGAAACTTGTTCCGATTACTTATACCATGATAATGCTACCCCGAATTTTTCTCTCGAATTTTCATTTTCCTCTAAATTTACCACCTCAAAGAAAAAAAGAAAAAGAATTTTCTTTGTTCCTATTTGAGTTTAGTTTTTCATTATTTTCAATATTTTCATATGATTTCTTTTCTTTATCTAGACAAAAAGAAGCTTTTCACGTGCTAAAGTTTTGTTCTCGGAATTTGATCTCGAGTAAATGTTAAAATATCATTGAAGTTCCTATTTTGAAAAATAGTCGGCCCTGTATGAAATTGAAAAGAAAGATAATTTTGATTAAAATAAGAATATTAATTAGTATAAAAATTCTACCAAAGCAAAAGAATTGTTCTAAGCGAATGTTTTTCCTCTTTCATCTTTTTCTTAAAATTACCAAAATTATGAATTTTCGTTTATGATTATTTTCAGTGAAAAGCACACATACATGCAACCGTTTTGTATCGGATTGTACCGAAATAATATCTTCATTATTTTCAGAAAAATGAAACTTTTTTATTTAAATTTTTAAGCGTTGCTTTTTGAATATTTATTTCCTTTTCCCGCATTGTAATTTAGACAGAATTCATTTCTCTTTAAAAAGAATTGATTTTAATCAATTCAAAATTAAAATATATAGTTTTCTTTAAGTAAATAGAGTACATTGGGCATTTAACGGTAAGACATAAAAGTAAATCTTAAAAATCAAAATATTTTTGGTGTTTATTATTTAAGCTATTTATGAATTAATTGAGCATTTTTAAAACTCGATATGTCAAAATGTATATTAATTTTACCATAGGTAAACTAATTTTACTACAATTAATATTACATATAAATAGTGTATGATATCTATACTCTGTCATTAAAGTTATTTGCTAAAAAAGAACAAAGGTGGTTTCGATCCAATTTCAAAACATTTTTTGATGATCGTGAAGATTTTGAGTGAACCAATCGACTTTCAATCATAATAAATACTGAGAAAAATAAAAGTTTTTGTGCGCTAAAAGTAATGAGTTCGATTCTTTGGCCATTAAACAACCGTCAAGCTGAGAGGACTTACCATTATTAAAATATTCCGTAAGTTACAATTATCTTCCGCTGATATGGTATTGAAATTTAGAGATGAAAGTTCTAGCCTAGATTTCTACCTCGTCACTCACTAAGGGCTTAAAACTGACAGTAGTTAGCTGCATTTGGCGGAAATAGGGTGCTAGACAAATATTCAAAACAAACCAAACAAAAAAATATACTATGAGATAATAAATAATACACTACTGGCCATTAAAATTGCTACACCAAGAAGGCGACATGCTACAGACGAGAAATTTATACGAAAGGAAGAAGGTGCTGTGATATGGAAATGACTAGCTTTTCAGCGCATTCAGACAAAGCAGGCGCCAGTAGCGACACCTACATTGTTTTTAAATGAGGAAATTGTTCAGCCGGTTCCTCATACAAAAATTGCATTTGAACGTTGTTGCCTGGTGAAACGTTGTTGTGATGCCTCGTGTAAGAAGGAGAAATGCGTACCAGCACGTTTCTGACTTTGATAAAGATCGAATTGTAGCGTACCGGGATTGCGGTTTATCTTATCGCAGTATTGCTACTCGCGTCGGTCGAGATCCAATGACTGTTAGCAGAATATGGAATCGATGGGTTCCGGACGGTAATACGGAACGCCATGCGGGATCTCAACGGCCACATATCACTAGCAGCCGAGAAGACAGGCATATTATCCGCATGGCCGTAATGGATCATGCAACCACGTCACGAGCCGTGAGTCAAGAAACGGGGTCGTTTGGAAGACAACAAGTGTCTGCACGAACAGTTCGACGACGTTTGCAGCAGCATGGACTCTCAGCTCGGAGACCATGGCTGCGGCTTCCCTTGACGCTGCGTCATAGACAAGAGCACCTTCAATGGTGTGATCAACGACGAACCTGGGCGCACGAATGACGAGACGTCATCTTTTCAGATGAATCCAGGTTCTGTATGCAGCATCATGATGGTCGCATTCGTGTTTGGCGGCATGGTGGTGAACGCACATCGGCAGCGTGCATTCGTCATCGTCATACTGGCCCATCATCTGGCGTGATGGTATGGAGTGCCATTGGATACACGTCTCGGTCACCTCTTGTTCGTATTGATGGTGCTTTGAACAGTGCACGTTACATTTCTGGTGTGTTACGACCCGTGGCTCTACCCTTTATTTGAGCCCTGCGAAACCCTGCGTTTCAGCAGGATAATGCCCGACCGCATGTTGCCGGTATTGTACGGTTCTTCCTTAATACGGAACATGTTCGGCTGTCGCCCTGGCCAGCAAGTTCTCCAGAATTTTCACCAATAGAAAACGTCTGGTCAATGGTTGCCGAGCGACTAGCTCGTCACCAAACGCCAGTGACTACGGTTGATGAACTGTGGCATCGTGTTGAAGCTGCTTGTTCATCTGTACCTGTACATGCATTCCAATCTCTGTTTGACTCAATGCCCTGGCGTATAACTGCTGCTATTACTGCCAGAGTTGGTTGTTCTGGGTACTGATTTCTCAGGATCTATCCAGCCAAATGTTTCGAAAATTTAATCACTTGTTATTTTTAGTATTACATATTTGTCCATTAAATATCATTTTGTTATCTGCATTTCTTCCTGGTGTTCCCAATTTTAATGGCCAGTAGTGTAGTTTCTACAGTAACATGGCAGGAAAATTGGTGATTCGATATTAGAATCTGGAGAATTGAATCCCTAATCTTCTCACAGATCTAAATTGTCTGCCCCATTCAATACAAATTTCTTACCTTCGTAATAATGATGAATTTATTTTTATGTAATTTCATTTGGAAATGATAATTGAAGGAATTGTAATTGCAATCAAAAGGGTGTTTCAATGTTATAAATTCAATACCAAATCATCATTTTTAGATCTTAAAAAACCAACGGTATTTAGAGTATTTATTTGGAGTATTAAAATTTATTCCATCATTCAATCAATTTGAATATTTGATACCTATATTGAACAAGGCTCAAAATTAAGAGGTAAGTTATTTTAAATAACAAGAAATATTAGACATGTGCAAAATATCAATTATCTCTTTCTATTTCATGTAATTTAAGCTATCGTCATGTATAGCTCCAAAAGTGGCTTTTAATATCCCCCATTTTTATATTTTTAGTGTCATTGTCCAAATTTCCGATGAGAACGTAAATATAAATCTGATTAGACATACCTCTATTGTTTAATGTAATATTTTAGACTGAATCATGATATATAAATCCATAAGTTAGTCTTCCTTTTAATTAAGTTTGAATTTAAATACTACTTTAATGTATGACGTCATCTGTTCTCCCTGTTCTGAATTTCAGACATTGTTGTTGCACCATCATGGTTTCCAGAATCTAGCCCTCATCTAACCCCAGTATCCACCCAGCAGCTTCTATCTAACAGTTAGATGGAAGCTGCTGGGCAGAGTCTTCGCGATTTCTCCCAGTGGAAGACTCCCAATACTTAGTCTGCCACTTCTAGAGGCCTCCATTTCACTTGGAGTGCATAGTTAATACACCCAGTTTTAACGTGCCCCAGCCGATATTAGTGAACATGACGGATCTTCGGTTAACTCGGAATTTGAACTCACTAACTTCCGATAATGAGAACGATGCCATAACCAACCAGGCCACCGCGGCCGAATTTCAGACGTGATTTTTTTTATTAATGTTAACTTCCAATGCTCAGATATGTAAAGTTGTCGACTTTTTTAAATATACTTGTACATATTTTATTAGTACTATACATATAATAGATAAAATGTGTTTTAATATTTAGTAATATAAATATTATATGCGATTATATGATTATATTATATCAATCAGCTAGTGAACTCTACTAGATATCTTTTGTATCTAATTTAATAAATGTAAAAAAATAAGTTTTATATACTTTTGATTTGAAGCATAATATTTTTTCTCCTTTTCAGTGGCGAATCCTCCAGACGATGAAGATGCGACTCAATCAAAAGAGGACGAAACTCCATCGTCTCCTGGACCCGGTAAGAAGATCTTCTTTATCTAAAAATAATTTTCGTTCTTTTTAGAAGCTTCTTTTTTTGCCGTTCTTTTATATTTCATAGTATCATCAGATGGGTAAATTTATATACGCCAACACATCAAAACGAAAATTCTTTTTCACTTAACCAAGGCCAAATAATTTCAGTAAAAATATAAAACTAAAGAATTATTAAATTTATCAAAATATAATTATATTTCAAAAGAAAAATGTTGAGAAAAGTATTATGAAATATGAATATAATTTTCTTTAACTATTTTTAAAAGCATCATAATTTTAATATATATTAAAGAAAATTAATAAATTTTGTTAGAACTCGTGTGTGTTATTTGCAGTGCATGTTTCGTTAAAAAAGTCTTTTAAATGGCTTTATATATATTATCTTAAGTTAATGTAAATTAATTTCTATTAAAATATGCAATATTAACGTTTATATTTTCCTTTGATACAATTATTAAATATTTTTTACGTATTACATTGCTGTAAAGCAAAAATCTGTTGTAGTCTATACATTCATTTACAAACTGGTTAAATTTAATAACATTTTTCAATTAATCAGGGTATATATATATAATATATATATATATATATATATATATATATATATATATATATATATATATATATATATATATAATATAATTTTACAGATTTTTCAGATTTTTTCATATGCAAAATGGATTTATGCACTTGTATTTTATAATCTGAAATAGTTATCATTATTTATGGTTCGCTTATGAAATGGAGTATTTAACTGGGTCTAATCTTTATTTTAAAACATTTGTGTGCAATTCGTGAAGATTTATTTCCGAATTAATATAATTTTACTTTTTGTAACATTATATTAATTAGAAATGGAATAAAATTAAAATAAATATTGAAACAAATTCAAGAATTTTAATTTTATTTTATCTTAACTGAAATGTAATTAGCATAATGTTTTAAAAATATCAATTTAATTGATTTGAAAATGATAAATATATTGAAATGTTTTCCGGCTTTCTAAACTTTTGTCAACCACAGTTTCAAAATGTACCCAATCGTTTTGTAATATTGAATTTTATCAAGATACGTGTTTGAATCCTCAGTTGGCATTTAATTCTACTATCTTCTTTCCCAATTTAGAAATTTTACATTTTTTTATTCATTAAAATTTTAGGTCCATTCAGCATGATGGTCTTTATTTGAATCGGATATGAAATTCCCCTCAATCCGAACCCAAGAATATCTTCTTAAACTTTTCGTTGTTTTATGAAACTAATGCTGTTAAATGAAGAGCGAAGAGTATCAAAGTATGAAGGCACCTGAGCTATTAATCTTTCTTTTTCACTCGCTGGAAAATGTAATAATACTACAAATATTTAATGGGCAAAATATCTTTGTAAGCGGTAATATTAGTGTCAGGAATGGAGTTTGCTACTTTTTAAACAGAAAAAGAATTTCTTTCTCCACCCTGTAATAATAACCCAATTATTTATTTTTATATTCATTGTCTTGGTGAATTTTTCAATAAATAAGACTATGTATATTTTATATTTTATTCGAAAACATACATGAATTTTACAAAACATCAATTTGTTTAAAACAAAATCGGCTTTTTCTCATATTTTAATAAAATAAATGTGGAAGAAAGATGTAACCATTTAATAATCTCTTTGTAAAAACATACTAATAAAATATATGAGTAACTATGTAAAATTCTTCTTCTTCTCGTTGATAGATGAGCAATCAACGAACTATCTTCAGTTCAACAGTAGTTTGGCTCAACTTTCATCGCGATTAAAAACATTCCTTCACTTTCAGCTGCTAATCATGTAACACAATCGAATTCGACAGCTGATCAATTAGCCAACTTTCCTTCAGTTCAACAGTTCTTAGGTTCAACTTCCATCACGATTAAAAACATTTCTTCAGTTTCGGCTGTTAACCATGCACCATAATCCAATTGACAGCTGGACAATCAGCGCATTATCTTTCAATTCAATAGTTTGATTTCGATCAAGATTCCTTCAGTTTCGAGTACTAATCATGCACCTCAATCGAATTGGCCGTCGAATAAGTGAATATGATCGAGATAAAGCACACCCAGGAAGTTTTTTCACTGTGAAGTCATTCACGTGTTGCAAAAGGAAATTCCGAAGAACTTATCGAAATAGCAAAAACGCGACATCCATTTCCCGTTGTTAAACTAGGTTCGAATCTTTAACTCTGAAATGCCTGTTTCTACCACTAGACGATGTCCTCCAACAAGAGTGTAATAGCTCATAATAGCCTGCTTTTAAATTGATTTCGGTTCAACAGTTCGTGGACTCGAATCCCAGCTTGGGCATAGACATTTGTAGTGGTTTCGAATCCATTTTAAGCCATAGGCTTTAATATAATTAGTCCTCATGTGTCAAAAATGATCTTTAAATCCCTAACAAACAAAAACAACCCACCTACATTTTTGGTGACATATCTCTTGTAATAATGAAATGAAATGACCCAACGGAAGACTACTATGTTAAGTGGACGTAGTCATATCAAAATGTATCATAAAATCATATGTTTTTGGCTGTTATGGTGTGGTATACTATAAAAGGAAACTACCGAGTCAAGTAGTGACGTAATGTCTCATAAGACTTTAAGATGTCTTTTTAATTTCAATAGGCAGTTGGAAATTATGTACAACAATTATTTATATTTATAAAATTTTGTAAATAATTGCCAATGTGAAATATAGTTGGTGGGGGGCAAAGATGGTGCTAGAGCAGATATTGAGCATGTCACACTTGATCGTAAATTCGAATATAGCTGGGTAGATATTATATTTACAGGGGCTTCAATCAGCCGAAATAGCTAGCTGGAAATGAATCACTAGAAACATAATATTTTCATTTTATTTAAATAAATGAAAATTTCAGAAAACTTTTCTTGCATCTTTAAATCTTCCATTTTATTAAGATTTTGTAAAATTCATTTTATAAAAAATTTACATCTGCTTTATATAGTTTATCAAAACCAACGAATTTGTTATCTCGTTTTATTGAAAGGAATTATCACAACTAAAAAAGTAAGCGAAAAAAAATTCTGTGTTCTATTAATTGCCTGTACTAAAACCGATCATTTTGAAACCCAGTGCCAAAAAACGTCTGTATCGTTGCCAAGAAAATAGGGTTATATCATCCTCGTTTTTATCAGTCTTTTGTTTCTCCCACTTACTATAAAACAGACGGCTCAGATCGTTTCTGCGGCTCCATCTATTTCGAAACATTAAAGTGTGAAGAAACAATAAACTTAACAAGTTTACTGAATAAGAAGCATGTATTTGTTACAAGAGTATTTGCAGGTGCCATTTGAAAGGATGAATCCTCCCTTGTCATACTTAAGTGGGTTGTATTTAAAAAAAATGTAAACGCTTGGCTCTTGCGAAAGGTAAACTTTGCTCCAACAACCGAGTTGCTTATTTCAACAGCTAATAAAATACTTTTAATGTTTTATTTTGACCAGAAAATTTCTCGAAACATGTGAAGATGTGTATAGTTTGTGCCAATCAGACGTCAAATTTAAAAATTAAATATCCTTTAACACCGTTTCCGAAGCAACGGCGTTGGTCGTTTGGATAGCAATTACTTTTTCTTATTTGTACTGTTTATAAAGTAATTAAGATAACATGAGGAAGGTAGTTAAGCAGATTTGTACCTTTATAGCACAAAATCCCAAAACTGTCGAAGTACGTGCTTGGGAGTTTTTTCTGTTTTCTGCATGTTGATGCGTATTTCTGTCTATGATAATTGTCTTATAGAAAGGCAATGAATTGTGTATATTCCTATACTTTACCACAATTATAACTATCATGATATCTTCTGTTGTTGTTGTTGTGTGACAAGCGCAAAATGAAAAAAAGAAAAGGTAAAATGACTAGTCATATGGGTCCAAAGGCATGGAGAACTGCCCTGGCTAAATCTTCAGGTTTTTCCGTATAAAGGGTGTCATGGCAGCAGTTGGGGTCGTGGAAACAGAGGTGCAGTTTGAAGAGATGCCTCGGATACAGCGGAACTCCTGTGCAGTGTCTGCTTTCTGTGTAGGTTCTAGATCTGTCGGGCATGATTTTCATACCTCTCATGTGCCCAGTTCCATTCTGCTGATGATACCGCTATCAGGATTAAGCTCCGGTAGGCACCATTTTTTGCGTAGTCCCCCGCAGAGCTGATGCCTTGCGACGGCGTTTGCATCGAAGCAGGTGTTAGCCGTAGGAGGAGGATTGCTATTCCTAGCCTCCTTGGCGTGGGAGTCCACTTGTTCATATCCCTCGTTATTAACATGTGCATGATATCTTCTACATTTTGTTTATAACAATGAACAGTAATGTAGAGAAATAGCATTTCTTTTTTTAAGAATATCAAAACTATTTCCTACATTTTAAATATTTAGCTTACAATATTTAATTTTAAGTTAGATGGCCATTATTCTTTATAAATCGATGCAAACAGTTTATGAAATTTCGCTCTACACGTCACAAGATCGACACATAAGTTGGCATATTTTTTTGCTCATTGATACATCAGACTTTACTGAATTGGATTCTTAGGTGAGATACGTTAGGAATAAGGGAATTTATAACACACATAATCTGCCTCAGTACAATTATCTAGTTCTGGGCCAAGTATTTTAGAAATTCGCTGACTGATGAAGAGAGATTTGCGTTTATTTCTGAAACCTTTATACACATTATTAATTTCGTTAATTCCCTTAAAATTGTTTGATTCAATTTAAGAAATGAATTCATACTTAAAAAAAAATTGAATGTATACAAATGAAAGAGAGCAGTTAAAATTTTATATGATTGCATTATTATTAGTGGTAGTAGTATTTGAACTCAAAATATTCTTGGATCATTATAATGGAAATTAATTTTCAATAATAAAATATTTTTATATATATCGTATTGAAGGATATTTTTTGTGTCATTCATTGATAAAATTTTATCAAAACATTTAAAATGAACCAATTATCAAATGGATAAGAAAAAAAGGTATGATGAAAGGAAACATTTTTATTGAAAAGAATGAGCAAAAAAATAAGCAAGGATGAAGAATGAGCATATTATGAAAAACTCTTCACAATCCTGATCTTTGAAACAAATTCCCAGTTTACGGTTATTTTTGTTTTCTTATCGTTTATAATTTTGTCTTTTATGATTTAATTAACTTCATAACTAAAATATGAAGATAAGTTATTGTTTATAATTTTATTTTTAAATTTTCCCTTTGCGACAACTTTTTATGTGTACATTCACTTCATTGATTGGAATTAATTTTAATCTCATTATGAACGACTACAAACATTTAGTCTCGACACGGGAATTGAACTCAGAAACTGTTGAATTAAATGAAAAGTTGTTAACCATCGAGTTTCCGATTCCTACCAATCACTTTCCAGATATTACAGTTTAATTAAGAAAGTCATGTTAAATCGTCGGCATGATAGATCTTACAAAAAATGTCAAAATAACATCTAACTCAAATTTTGCAATATGTTTAGTACTCAAATGCAAAAAAAAAAAAAAAACAGTAAATGTATTTTCTTTTATTCAAACAAATTCTGTACAAATGCAATTTTTTTTAAAAAATTACTTGGTACCAGTTATATTTGCGATTTTAAATATAAGCTTTATAAAATATCACGTATTTTCTTCTTTACATTCGTCGCCAAATCTTGCCAACATGCCTGTTATAACGCCACACAGAATATAATTTTTTTTCTCGCTTATCCTCTATAACCTATTTACTTGGTAATACAATTTCAAATCGTTATTGTTTACTATCTTATAGGATGTATTCTTTATAGTTCCGTTCCGTCTACATTGGCTATTTCGTTTGCCTCCGTATTTCTAATTTAGTTTTCTCAGTTCGGTGGCCAAAAGAATTGTGATCAGAATTTTGATTTGATGCTGTTGCATTTGCCATAAAATGGTCTTTCTATATCATAAAATTGATTGTATGTAATTATTTACAGTTATGTACATGATATTCTTATAAATTTATTTTTTTACATTTTAATTTTACCAAGCAATTATTTTTTGGTTTCACAAATCTCTCTAATTTTCTAAAAACTTTTATTTTATTTTTATCTTATCTTTTTTAATATTGTCATAATTCTATTTAAATCGGAAAAAATATAAAAGTGTTAAATTCAAGTAAAAATTGCGAATACATTAATAAAAATATGAAAAAAATATTTTCTCATTACGTTAAATATTTTAATAATTTCGTTGTTTCTGAAATAAAAAAATAGCTTAATATTCTCATAATGTTACACAAATATAATATTTTGGTATATATCATCAATTAAAAATTGAGAAAAACTAATTCAGTTTAATTTGATATTCCATGAAGAACATTTTGAAACAGCATGATAACATGCTAAGTATTTCATTTGTACCATAAATATTTTTCCACATAAGATGTTTCAGAACAAAAGGCATATAAGATTATTCAATTGCTGTTTTAAATTATGCGATACAAAGGATACTTTGTAATTATTCAATTCAACTATTTTTGAGATCATTCTCGATACCTAATGTGTTAGTAATTCATAAAGCAGTTTATAAAACTGTAAATTATGATTTCACAAGCCAAATTATTTTGTAAATATTCTAACTGTCCTTGTGTGTGTGAGCTTTCTTATAAAAGGTATATTTTCTTATAAAAGATTCTTTTATATTTTCTTATAAAAGGATTTTTATAAGAAAATATTCAATATTTAACTTTTAAAAAGTTTTATGATTCAAAGTAAAACTTCATATTTGTATTGAAAAATAAAAAAAGAGAATGATATCAAATTTTCATATTTTAATGACCGAAGTAGAATATCTATTTCTTTGTTTTACGATGTATATTAACAAATCTGATATTTTTACTCCAAATTCTGCTACTACCGCCTTCGCATCTAGTTTCTGATAAACTTTATTCAACTTATTTATGCTTATTAAATTGCTTAATAGACAAAATTTCTAAATTGGCAAGTTTTGCGAAACAATTTGTGCTTTTAAGCAAAATTTAGCTGCATAAATATAAAAAAATCAAGACGATCTTTTTATAGGAGCAATAAATCAAAATCCGTGAAAACATTTTCAGTTATAAGAGGAAATATTCTTTTATGTGATTAAGTGAGAAAGCTAAATCTCTTGATGCAATAATCCAACAAATACATTTTTATAAATGCCCTGGTGTAAAATATATCACCCCTCACTAGGTTAGAAAATTCTCCCTGGTGACCCCAAATATTCTTCTACAAATATTATTCCAATTTCCTTTACAAATCTGTTTTTCATTGATTTTTTCGGAAAAGAAGTCATAACGTCAAATCTATAAACGAAGCTTAAAGGTTTTTTCTTATGATAATATTAATTGGTTTTGAACATTTTTTTATCATTATTATTGATTTGTTTTTAAAAGAGAAACTTATTAAAAATCTTTTTCTTGAAATTTAAATAACTACCAGTTTAATACATATATAATTTCAATCAAATGATTATCTTTTATTTGTACCTTACGCAATAATCCAACCAAACTACCATAAATATTTTTCCACATAAGTTGATTCAGAACAAAAGGCATATAAGATTATTCAATTGCTGTTTTAAATTATGCGATACAAAGGATGCTTTGTAATTATTCAATTCAACTATTTTTGATATCATTCTCGATACCTAATGTGTTAGTAATTCATAAAGCAGTTTATACAATCATGTCACTTACATTAATTAAATGTTGGTTAAAAGTTCATTCCGCATTGAGAAATCATAATTGTCTTAATTTATGTATAAGATATCATGTTATATACATTTAGTACACTGCATTGTACACAGCCAAATTACCTGAAGCGTTGGGAAGACATTTTAATATTCACCGTGAAATTGCCTTTCGAGAGGACTTCATAGGCAGCTGGCCGTATTCACATGTACAAGGGAGGAAACCCGGAAAACTCTCAAGCACCCACTCCAACAGATGTGCACGCAGAATACAAAAGCAAAACAACTATCTCTAGATGTTCAACAATGACAGGGATCGAACCCGGGACCTACCTACTAAAATAAACTAAACCTGTGCCATGTCAGCCAATATGTGGGACTAGGACTTCAGTACTCATACCTATTTGAGGGCCCTGGGGATGAAACATATGTTTTAGTTTAAGTGCTTAGCCTAACGTGAAATGCCCAGTGTTCCCAAGCATGCTTGTTACTCAGTTTATTAACTCACTAAAAGAATGAAAGGCTGAGTCGACTCTGCCTACATTTAGAATCGAACCTGGAACCTGTCTGATGTAAGCGTGAAGCGCTACCGCTAAGCCACAGGGCTTGGAACCTACCTATAATTCAACTATTTTAAGCCACTTGCCTTTAAGTTTAACCAGTTTGTCTTTTTGAGAAATCGTGTTAAAGATATTTATGTCTTGTGCTAGCTAAGCTGGCATCATAGGATGCCCTGCTCTACTTTTCCAACTGAACCGTAATTTTGTTGTGGAGTCCAACTTCCTCAGTACACACATGCCATAGGTACCAGTTTATAGGGAAGGCAACCATTCACAACCCATTCATTCAAGGATAGGACAAAGAAAGGATACATAGAGAGAGAAAGTATATCCATGCTTGATCTGGGATTCGAACCCAGGAACTCCCTATCCGCAGTCAGGCACTCTGACCAATAGACAGGGTGGGCGTGTTAAAGATAAAATGTACAACAAACTAGTGTGCATCCCCGTCAATAAGTCTTTTTTGTACAGTGTTTTTATACCATGCAGTAGAACACACTTTAACAGCCTATCAGATTGTCTCCGTCAAAACTAATTTAATTTGAAAATTTAGTCCCCCTACAAACTTTCCCATAGACAGCAAAAACTAAATACCTATATTCCGAAGTTTAGTGTGACTGAAATCAAACCCGACATATTCGGCTCAAAATATTTGTCTTTTCTCTATTTAGCATGGGCACAGCGAAAATCTGTTTCTGAAATGTGTTATAAAAATGATTTTTTACTATTAATGAAGTTTCTGAATAACTTTTGTCCAATTTTTATATGGCTTCTGTACACTGAAAAACAAAATAGTTTGATTGTATGTATTGTTTATATTTAACTTTAATCAAAATATTGTCTTGCATACTTGGATCAACTCAAAATAAACTAAATGAGGCATAGAATGATTATTCTTTTTAATTACAAAAATATTAAATGCAAGATATTCAATCGTATTCTAAAGTATTTCCGATTGGAGGCACATTGGAGAAAATGAAAACAAGTACACTGGAATAATTAATATTTTGCAGTCAATAACACTGTTATGGATAAAAGAAATACAAAAATTAAAATTATTTTGTTAAAAACAATCCATTGAACTGCGAGAAAGTAATCAGGAAAGCTGGATTATATACAGTCAATGCTTTTCTATATGTTCCCAGAAGTTTATCTTAAATAATAATAATTTTAAAAAAGAATAATAGAGCTTCCACGTCCTCCGTTCTTGAAACAATAGTTCCGGGTGGGGTAATTTATATTACAGCATTTAAATTATAGATACATAGAATTTATACAGAAAGTTCCTTATGTGCGTTAATTAGCGCTTGAAATATAACTAAAAGTACTATACTCACAATTTTGATTGTGTCAGACACCAGCATTATCATATAAGTTTGATTCTATTCTGGTCAATCATTCGTTCATTTTAACCAGTTTCATTCCTTCCAACAAAAATTCAGCTAACAAGTGGAATAAATATTTTTCTAAACAGATTCTATATAAGATTGGTAAAAGCTTTTAACCTTTATCTTTAAAGCTTTTAACCTTCATCATTAATTGCATCATTAGTTTGACAATCTTAGGTGTCAATCTTCGCTTTTGAATTTTAAATCGATTTAATCATTTTAAATCAAAAGAATCTAAAACAAATTATCAACAAATAATAATTATGTAATGAAAAATGCAAAATATTTATAAATATTACATGATAAAAACAATTATGTGAAGACTACAAATATACTTTATCTGCGCAAATCATTTCACTTTCTATAATAAAAGTTCTTACTTCATAAGTTATTCTTGCTTTACTCCTTCTGTTTTAGATACTATGTGTGTGTAATTCTATATATATATATAGAATTACACACACTGTGTGTGTGTGAGAGAGAGAGAGAGAGAGAGAGATACAGACCACATATTTATTTAGTGTTAGATTTTGGTCGTAAATCAGCCTAAATTGTAATATCATAACTGAAAGCGTTATTCCTAAAAGCTTATAGGGCTCTTATTTTCTTTATCTAGAAAACTGCCAGAAGATTTTTTGTAATTTGTTAGTCGCTACAAATGTATATACTGTTACAAATGTACATAGTTGTTAGTCGCTACAAATATATTAGAACTCCTAAGTCTAATATGAATATGCAATAAGCAGACAGCTGACATGTGCATCTACAATCACTAATGTTTATCCAGAATCATTAAACTCTCTTACATGATATGTTAAGTTATTATACATTCTACCAATATTCAGCCGTATCTGGAATGGATACTGGGATTTATTTTAAAAAATCTTATTACAAATTAAAGTCGACAAAGCTGCTGTATTTGTGCCAGTTTCTGAATTTGATTTTTTTGGCGGATTTCCTTGTTTACCTGACCAACTGTTTTTCTATTATGTCATAAAGATAAAAAAAATAATAAGAATTATGAAATAAATTCTATTTTGCCAACCATTTACGTTATCGTGAGAAAATTTATAACAATTTATTCCACATTTTTGAATTTTAATTATTGTTCGTTTTTTAATCTTTATATTTCACAAATATATAATTAGGCCTTTTATTTATCAAATTTATTATTTAGATATACAAGCTTTTTTTTTTCAGGAATATTACGTCATCTTCTCGGCATTACTTCAAAATTTCGTCATATTGGCAACATTTCTTGGTCACCAAAAAAACAAATTTAGAAATTGGCGTGATGGATTATATGGCAGCTGTTCCATCTAAGTCCTCAAAAATTAATTGTTGACTGATTTTTTTAAGCTTCATCAAAGGTTTCACACTCACCCGTGATCCATTATATAAGTAGAATAGAAAATTAGAATTACATCATATCAGAATATAAAAATTATGATCAAAAACCATATAATTATTATATTAAAAATAAAATCTGCTATAAGATTGCGGTGATGCAGGATTTTATTATGCGTCCTAAAATGTGAAAAATCAGGAATTTTTTCAATTTTTTGTAATATTTTTACATATTAGGTAAAAATGGCAACTTTTTTGTTAGATTGAACACAAACAACAAGAGGAATATTTCTATTAGAGGATATTCGCTCAGATTTGAAATTTTCAATGAAATTTTTTATTTGTTTGAAGACAGCCATAAATAAAAATGAATCCCATTCCTTTTCAATTTAATACAATTGTTTTAACTATTATCTTAATTTTATTTTCTTTTATTTTGAACGGTTTGTTTGAATTTAAATATCATATTTTAAGTTGAATGAATTTAAATATGTTATGAATCGTGCTAGATGTTTGTTTCAGCTATATATAATGTATATATGAGTAAAAATTAAAACTTATTTATTGCAGTTCTTAATATACATGTGTGTATTAAAAGTTTTTATACAGATGTATTCATGTAAAATGAGAAAATTATTAAATTCCACTTTCCAAATTGAAAAATTTTTAAAATAAATATGTTTACACATATTATGAATTACAAAAAAATTTGATTTTATATAATATCCACAATTAGACCTTAACTTTATAAAAAAAACAGGTAAAAAAAATATATAGTTACTAGAAAAATATAAAATTTTAATCACATTGGAAACATTATAATTTAATATAATTATAGGGTAAAAATATTTTGCGCATTAGTTTTTGATGATATTTGGATTATTTCAATAATATTAATATTTTCTGAAATGTTTTCATATTTAATAAATTTCTTATGCAACACTGTATGAAAATTATGAGAATGATCCTTTTATTGTTATTTAAATAAAAAAACTTTATATTCTGCATCCTTTTTCTTAACAATTTATTCAGTCATTTAACAAATCATAGTTACATTTAGTAATATATAACAATTACATTGTATGTTTATATATAATATATATGTATACAATGTAATTGTGATACATGAAAAGAAATAGTATATATTGTAATTTCGTTATCATAACTGAAAATCTAATACCTACAAAATGATAGGATTTTCCTAATCAAGAAAACTGCCAGAGGAATTTTTTGTAATTTGTTAGCCGTTACAAATGTCACAATAAGAAATTAGAACTACAAAGTCTAATATAAATATGCAATACTCAGGCAGCTGACATGTGCTGCTACCATCAATGATGTCGAACCAGAATCATTAAGTTTCCCTAGTATATATGCATAATATGTTAAGCCACATTTCAAATTCTATCAAAATTCATCTATATCTGGAATGGAAACCGGGATCTATAAAAAGTCCTATTACAAATTAAAGTCCACAAAGTTGCCGTATTTGAGCCAGTTTCTAAATTTGGTGACTTTTTTTTTAGTATTTCTTTGTTTATCTGGCCAACTGTATTTTTCATTATATCATAAAGATAAAAAAAATAACAATTATCAAGAAAATTCAATAATATTTTCGTTATCACGAAACAATTTAGAACGTTTAATTCCATTTTTGAATTTTATTTATTGTTCGTTTTTTAATCTTTATATTTAAAAATATATATAACGCAATGTACATTAATTTTATTAAAGATATAAATTTTTTTCAGAGTTACTTTTCAATTTTTTAAATCACAATGGCATTCACTCAATCAGATGAAATCCAACTCTAAAATGCACAAACTGAAAAATCACTATCTTCTTCCGAACTCCAAAAATTTTGTTTTGTAAAGAATGCGTGTTTCTTTTTATTTATTTATTTTCTTATTATTATTTCAACTTCTGATGTTTATTCTTACTTCAACTTTTCAACTTCTGATTCCACCATGTTCAATTTTCCAGGTAAATCAAGGCGAAACAAGAGCTTATCAACTTTCCTATGTTGCTCATTTTGATTCGACATTTTTTTTAAATTTTATTTTTAACCATCAAATTTTTGTTTACATGCATTCATTATTTAGGGGAAAATAATATTTTATATTTGTGATTTGTTATTTCAGGAAGAATTGTATTTTTCAAGTGTTTTTTACGCATCTCTCATATTGTGCCTTTTTATTAGTCATTACACAAAATGTTATTTTGTGTTTGTATATATATAGATATATATATGTTATGAAGAGAGAAGGCAAATGAGATGAGAAAAAGACAGAAAAAGAGAGAGAGACGTGTCACTTGAAGATTTCAAAAACATTAACATACGTTTGGATTTTTCTGTATGTTCAGAAGTTAGTGCTGAAGATATAAGAGAATAGATTATGAGTCAGATACTAGATTATAAATTGCAAATGATAATAAACTTAAGTGTCCATTAAGAATATAAACTTAATATCCAAACTGAAGAAGACATGGGACCATCAGCTGGTGACGTATTTGCAAGCTTTGAAACCACTTTAAAGTGGATGGAGTTTAGCCCAGTGTGTGACAACATGCATATTCTCATTGTCAAGCGACTTACCTGCCAGAAAACGTATATGGAGACAGCAAAACAGATTTCTCTAAGCAAGATTTAAAGCGTTTTACCTACATAAGATATTAATGTTCATCAATCGTAAGCACCTTAACATGTAAAAGTGCTGCCTTTTCATTTAATTGATTAAAACTTACATTTTTAATGTTTAATAATCAATGTAAATAGATCCATTTTTAGAAAACATTTAATCAGCCGCATTTTGATTATTCGAATAGGATCCGTAGTGAATTGATTCGGATGATTGGAGTTCTATTTTAGCCTCAAACCCATCACAAAATAACATATGCTATATTATTAGTCGCATTAAATCCGTTAAATTCTTTCAGAAATCAAATCGAATGGGAAAAATGAATTACCATTTGTTGCATATTAAAATACTGGATGCCTTTCTGTGTACCGAAATACAATTTTTAGGTTTGCCATACATTCAAAGAATTAACATACAGAAAATAGTTCGCGCCTGTCACACTCGGCTGCAATTACAGTTACACGATTAGCCATTCTACCAGATACATTCCCGGGACGCATTCCAATGCGGTGCTTCCAATGGATGCTGTGCCACTTCATTTCAATCTGATTTCCACCTGCTGAATTTGATTCCCTTGAGATTCCTCATTATTCCTGCCGGATTTTCCAGAGAATTAGATTTCGCTGACTTTTGAAGCGGAGGTACTAAGCACACAGTTAAGAAGCCTAGGGGGCTGCATTAGCAAAGGAAACCGTAGAACATCTTCTGAAGCTAAAAGCCTAATCAGAAATAAAATTACACCATTTGGAAACGATTATCTTGGAAGTTTTGGTGTTTTGTTTGGAGAATTATATTTAGAATTCTAAGCGCTCGCTCAATGTAGGTAATTTATATCTACGCATTTTTTTTTTTTTAGTGTTGGTTTAGATCGCACAGCACAATTTATTTCAAAAATTGTTTTCTGAGCTGCATAATGCGTTCTTTTTATTAATTAAAGCACTCATACAAGAAATATTTAAATAATTATTTTAGAAATTAATTATGTAACAAGATCAAAACAAATAATTAATTGCACAACTACTATATTTTGATGAAGCGTATAAAAACCAGAAGTTTATTATAAATTCAACTATTAATTTTAAATATTTATTAAAATAATTATTTGTTAATGAATAAAATCTGAATTTGCTTTAACTATAATAACTTTTTTACCTTACTTTTTAACTGAAAATAATAAAAACATTTCCTTTCTTTCGGTGGTTTTATGTCATTGAAAAACAAACTGAGAAATTACTTAGAATTTTAATGCTTTCGCATTTTCATTTTTAAATAAAACAAAATGAATGGATTTTAATTTAAATGTTACTAGTATTTTCATTAATTTAAAATGAATTCAATGATTCAACGGCCCCTTGGTGGCAAACTTTATAGCGCCTGCATCTACCGTACAGAAGGCCTTGGAAGCATAAGTCCTGGTTAGGTGGTTGAAATCGAAACCCTCAGTGTTTAGGTTCCCTGCCTTACTTGGTACTCTGTTCCTTACCTTCAGCTGATTTTAACGAATCAATAATATTTACTATACTTCCAGATTTTATCATTTATAGCAATAAGATAATACACAAAAAAGTGTTTCCATATATTATTGATATAAATGCATAAAAAGTAATTTAATACTTCAGTGTTAAGTCATTAATTTTTAAAATCTAATATTTTATACTAAAAATTATGTGTAATTTTAATTGCCTTAAAATCAAAGTAAAGGAATATGAGCAGCAAATATGAATATCGAATTGTAAAGAAACTTCCAGTGTTGAGTTTCGCTTGTATTAATTTAAATTAAAAAAATTAAAAAAATATATTTATCATACAAAATAACTACTATCATCAAAATTCTTGCAGGAAAATATTTTCTATTCTACAATAAGCAATAAATGTATACTATATGTATAAATATATATATATATATATATATATATATATATATATATATATATATATATATATATATATTGCTACACCAAGAAGGCGACATGCTACAGACGTGAAATTTGTACGAAAGGAAGAAGGTTCTGTGATATGCAAATGATTAGCTTTTCAGCGCATTCAGACAAAGCAGGCGCCAGTAGCGTCACCTACATTGTGTTCAAATGAGGAAATTGTTCAGCCGGTTCCTCATACACAAACTGCATTTGAACGTTGTTGCCTTGTGAAACGTTGTTGTGATGCCTCGTGTAAGAAGGAGAAATGCGTACCAGCACGTTTCTGACTTTGATAAAGGTCGAATTGTAGCGTACCGGGATTGCGGTTTATCTTATCGCAGTATTGCTGCTCGCGTCGGTCGAGATCCAATGACTGTTAGCTGAATATGGATTCGATGGGTTCAAAACGGTAATACGGAACGCCATGCGGTATCTCAACGGCCACCTATCACTTGTAACTGAGAAGACAGGCATATTATCCGCATGGCCGTAAGGGATCATGCAACCACGTCACTAGCCGTGAGTCAAGAAACGGGGTCGTTTGGAAGACAACAAGTGTCTGCACGAACAGTTCGACGACGTTTGCAGCAGCATGGACTCTCAGCTCGGAGACATGGCTGCGGCTTCCCTTGACGCTGCGTCATAGACAAGAGCGCCATCAATTGTGTGATCAACGACGAACCTGGGAGCACGAATGGCGAGATGTCATCTTTTCAGATGAATCCAGGTTCTTTGTACAACATCATGATGGTCGCATCCGCGTTTAGCGGCATCGTGGTGAACGCACACTGGCAGCGTGCATTCGTCATCGTCATACTGGCCCATCACCTGGCGTGATGGTATAGGGTGCCATTGGATACACGTCTCGGTCACCTCTTGTTCGTATTGACGGTGCTTTGAACAGTGCACGTTACATTTCTGGCGTGTTACGACCCGTGGCTCTACCCTTTATTAGAGCCCCTCGAAACCTACGTTTCAGCAGGATAATGCCCGACCGCATGTTGCACGGACTTTCCTTGATACGGAACATGTTCGGCTGTCGCCCTGGCCAGCAAGTTCTCCAGATTTTTCACCAATAGAAAACGTCTGGTCAATGGTTGCCGAGCGACTAGCTCGTCACCAAACGCCAGTGACTTCGGTTGATGAACTGTGGCATCGTGTTGAAGCTGCTTGTTCATCTGTACCTGTACATGCAGTCCAATCTCTGTTTGACTCAATGCCCTGGCGTATAACTGCTGTTACTACTGCCAGAGTTGGTTGTTCTAAGTACTGATTTCTCAGGATCTATCCAGCCAAATTTTTTTGTAAATTTAATCACTTGTTATTCCTAGTATAATATATTTGTCCAATAAATATCATTTTGTTATCTGCATTTCTTCCCCTGGTGTAGCAATTTTTTAATGGCCAGTAGTGAAAGTATATATATATATATAATTGACTAAAATAAAAATAATGTAAAACTAAAAACTATACACGCACATTAAATAATTAACTAATTAACCGTATAAATTACTTTGAAAAATTTTTAAAAAAATAAATGAAAATATAAGGTGGTCAAAAAAAACACAAGTCAGAAAGAATATTTAAAAAAAGTCAGAAAATTTCAATAAGAACAAGATAAATCATTACGAATATAAAGAAAACATTTAAAAGAATAAAAATGTATTTTTAAAGTGAGAAAAATGCGGGTAAAATAAGCTGAAAGAAAAGAGTGAAAAAAGTCTCTTTTCATCAAAGAAACGAGAGACAAGGAAAAGGCGTACACAGAATTCATTTGTGTAAAGATTTTGAAAAACAAATAATACTCTAATGAACTGTTCATTAAGCATTCTGGCAAATGAAAAAGAAGCAAAACATTTCAAAAAGTAAAAATGACGAAGAGGAAAAAAAAACATCAAATACATCTCAAAGAAACTAAGAAAATAGTGTATCGTACTTAATGGAGTAGAATGTTTAAAAAAGAAATATAAGAAATGTAAGCAAAAGTAATTAATCTATAAAAAAATGAAGATTTATAGGTGGGTTTAAGAATTTAAAATTAAAATTGAAAATTATATATACACATAACTTACTGAGAAATTAAACCTTGGGGGGTAAGAACAAACACTGTCTAGTTACCGAAATTGGAACACTAAGAAAGGCAAGAGATATCACGACAAAATTTTATTTCGTAGATAACATGTTGACCAAGTATCAAATGATTAAATTTATAGACTTCTGTGAAGTGTAGTTCCTACCATATTTGGAGATCACCGCTGCAATAAGCCTAGGCATTGATTCAAAGAGACTTGGGATGTGTTCTTGGGGTACAGCAAACCAAGCAGCTTCCACACTTTGCCGAAGTTGGTCTGGTGTGGCAGCTGGGGATGTAATCTGAGTCAATTGTTGAGCAACCATGGACCACATGTTTTCTACCGGCAATAGATCCGGAGAGCATCCCAGCCAGGGAAGTAATTCAATCTGTCTATTGATGAAAAACCCTTGGACAATGCGTGCCACGAGTGGTCACGCATTATCCAGTTGAAATACGGCTATGGGCAAGCCCTGAAGGTAAGGAAGTACAACTGCTTCCAACACCTTAGAGATGTAGCATAGGCTGTTTAAAGTTCTGGATATGTGTACAGTGCGAGAGTGATATGCTATACCAAACCATAATACCCAGTGAAGAACCAGTGTGGCGGTGCATTACGCAGCTGTTCATCATCCTCTCTCCAAGGTGTCTCCAGACTGGAATCTGACCATCGCGGTGTTGCAGGCAAAAGAGTGATTCATCATGAAAGACAATTTCATTCCTTTCTGTCGTCCACATCCTTTTTTCATCACACCATTGGTGGCGAAGACGTCTGTGGATCTGCGACACGGGCAGACGAGACAATGGGCGTCTTGCGGGCAGACCTCTCTGCTTTAAGCGGCGTCGAATGGTACTCCATGACGCTTTTGCAGGCTGAATGAGCTATGCTGTTTAGAGCGATTCCAGCTGTGTAGAGCGATCCGCCACTGCCATACGCACAATTTTCCTCTCATCAACTAAAGTGATGCATTGAGGTGGATGTCATCGAACACGTCAGTTCATCGCACCCTCCAGTATCCAACCATCACATATCCGCATTACAGAATTTAGTTTCATCCAACGCGACTTCTGATTTCCCTGAAAGATAATCCACAATCCCCGTAGGTCACTATCCTTAATCTGTTGAACTTGGATACTTGATTAGAAATTGAACGCTGTTTTGTACGAGGCATAATTGATCGTTTTCTCTGAAAAAAAACCACATGAAAAGCACGACAATTGCCAAACTTGAAATGGTCGAAATCTGCGAACCTTAAATAGCAAGTTATGTGCGTCTGCTCCGAAATTCTTTTCATCTGTATATCTCACCTCCGCTAATGCATGTTGTAAATTTCATGTTATTTGTATGCTTCCTTCAGGGTGTCGCATTTACGGTGGTCAGCAGTATAAATTATTACCGCAATAATAAAAAATAATTACTGGATATTTTGTCAAACAATTCGATTTAACAAATTTTTATGGGTAGAGTTACTGTAAAACTATAAGGTCAAAAACAAGTGATAGTTGGCGAGTGAGAAGTCTGGAGAATATGGGGTAGGGTTCGAAATATTCCCGCCTGGTTCTGAAATTTTCTGACGAATTTTTTTCTTCAAACACTCACTTCTTTTATCGGATTGCTCCCTTTAAATTATCCTGTTGCTGACATTACTTTACCGAAATATGCTTCACGTTAAATTTCTAGTTTTCATAATGTATTGGTCCTTAAATATCCGACAATATATACAACATTCTATATTATTCAAAAATAACATTTATTTTAGAGTTTGAAGCTTTAGGTTTCCCGCACAATGTTCTCTTTTTCTTATGATGTTTTCTAAGTAATCCACTTTTCAACTTCAGTGCTAGGGTGACACTTCTATAGATTTAAAAACTGCGTCTTCCTTCAATCTTTTAAGCGCGATTCTTTACTTTCTTCATAGTTTAAAATAAAGTTAAGGGGAATATTATTGTTTTTAAGTATTAAAATTAAACGTTTTATTTGTTTTCTTATATTTTTAATGTGGTTGCATATAGTATAAATTCAGCTTATTTCACTAATGACAATATTTCTATAAATTTTAAGAGAGGTAATTAGAGAAATCCAAGATATTAATTTATTTACTTCAAAATTATATGCGTTTGTTTTGTCATAGATATCAATATAAAACAAATCATCTTTAATTTCAATGTCCAAATCCAAAAATTTAGAATTTTGACTGTCAACTTTAGTTTTTATAAGAAATAACTCCTTAAGATAAATGATTCCAATATAATCCTTTCAAAGTCAGAACTATTAAAAATAATAAAAATCATGAATACAACGAAAAGTAGAAGGAAATTAAAAACTAATTTTTTTTCATAATGATGCAAAAAATAAATTGGCAAATAAACTAGAAAATTTTGAACAAAAATGTTTTGTTAATTGTAAATAAAGTTATT